>PVKZ01006282.1:0-40925 GCA_004027375.1 Macroglossus sobrinus
TCTCTCTCTCTCTCTGTCTCTCTCTCTCTCTCTCTCAATCTCTCTCTCTCTCCTCAATCCTCACTCCCTCTCCTCAATCCTCACTCCCTCTCTTGGGAACTGTTCGATCTTAGCCGGCGGGCTCTGGCATCTCAGTTAAACTTGTTCTTTGCCTTTAAAAACTTTTACACTGGGACAAGCAGCATAGGCTTGCCCCATGGGGGTAGGTGTATAGTATTATCTCATTGTTTTACATTGCAATTACCTGATGACAAATGTTAAAAAATATCTTTTTATGTGCTTATTTTTCATCTGCATATCTTCTCTGGTGAGATATCTGTTCAGATCTTTTGCATTTAAAAATTGGATTGTTTGTTTTTATTATACATGAGTTTTAAGTATTTTTTGTATATTTTCGGATACCAGGGCTTTATCAGATATGTCTCTTGAAAACATTTTCTCCAAGTCTGTGGATTGTCTTTAATATTTTTAACAATGTATTCTGGAGAACAGAGCAGAACTTTTTAATTTTAATAAAGTCTAAATCAATTTTTAAATTTCATGGATGATGCTCTTGATATTGTAGCTATAATCTTATTAAACCTAAGGTCACATAAATTTTCTTCTATGTTCCCTTTTTAATATTTTATAGTATTGAATTTTATATTTAATTCTATGAAGCATTTGAGTTAATTTTTGTGAAAGATGTAAGGTCTATGTCTAGAATTATTTATTACATATGGATGTCCAATTGTTACAGCACAGTTTGTTGAAAAGACTATTCTTTCTTCATTGTATTTTGCCTTTTGTCCTTTGTTAAAGCTCAGATGACTATATTTGTATAAATTGATTTCTGAGCTCTCTAATGTGTTCCATTGATCTATTTGTATATTCTTTTGCCAATACTACACTGTCCTGATATAGTAAATCTTAAAGTAGATAGTATCTGTTCTTCAATTTTAATCTTCTTTAGTACTATGCTGGCTATTCTGGCCCTTTTGTCTTTCCATATAAACCTTAGAATCAGATTTCTGATAGCTACAAAATAACTTGCTAGGATTTGGGGTCAGGGGATTATGTTGAATCTATAGATCAAATTGGGAAGAAATCACATCTTAACACTTGATTTCTGTATATGAACATGGGCTATTTATTTAGATCTCTCCATTTATTTAGATCTTCTATTTCTTTTATTAAAATTTTGTAAATTTTCTCATGTATATTTTATACGTATTTTGTTAGATTTATACTTAAGTACTTCATTTTTTTTGGTGCTAATGTAAATGGTATTATATTTTAAATTTCAAATTTCAATTACTGAGTGTCAGTATATAAGAATCAGTTGACTTTTGTTTTTAACTTTATATCCTGAAACCTTGCTATAATCACTTATTATAGCATTTTGTTGTTGTTGTTAATTCTTTGGAATTTTTTGTGTAGACAATTGTATCATCTGTGAACTAAAACCATTTTATTTCTTCCTTCCCAATATGTATACTTTTTAAAAAAATGGCACTAGATAAGACTTTCAGTAAGATAGCTCTTGTTTCCTATCTTGGGGAGGGGGACATTTAGTTTCTTACTATTAAGTATAATGTTACTGTAGGTTTTTAATGGATGTTTTTATCAAGCTGTGGAAGATCCCCTCTATCCTAATTTGTTGAGAATTTTTATCATGACTATGTGTAGAATTTTATCAAATCCATTTTCTTATTTAGCTTGTTAATATAGTAAATTACATTAGTTGATTTTCAAATGTCAAACTAGCCTTGCATACCTGTAATAAATCCATTTTCATCATGATTTATAGCTCTTTTTATACATTGATGTATTCAGTTTGTTAATACTTTGCAGAGGTTTTTGTTTGTTTGTTTGCCAGTATGCAAATATCTTTGATTCTCTCTCCTAAGAATGATATCTTGGCCGAATATTTGATTCTTGGATGGTAGTTTTTGCCCTTTTGGAACGTAGGGGTAAGAGATGGCAAGTTGTCAGTCTTTTTTCAAACCACCCATTCCTAAGTCTCCTAAGCTGCAAACTCTAGAGTTCTCTTAAACTCTGAGGTAGGAAGAGTGGAAAGAAAACAGTTTATTCAGGGGTAGGGTTCCCTAGCCAAGCTTCCTTCATTAGAACAGAGCTTCTGTATTTGCCCTAAGACCCTCTATTTTCTGTCCTCTGACTGTGGTCAAATATAATGCACAAGAGTTGAATACAGGCTTCTCTTTCTCTTTCATCCTCTTTCTCTTCCTAAGGCAAAAATAAGAAAAATGAATTGGCAATTAGCTCCAATGAGGGGAAGAGAGCAAAGACTTATAGTTGGGCAATAACCTCTCAGAACCCCAGTGTCACATTGAAATTTGTTTGGTTTCTTTCCCACTCCACAGCTTATAATAAATCTCATTTCTGCCTTTTAAGTGAAATGATAAAATGCATCAGGCAAGCCATCATTTTTTGTGTCAGCTATACATAAAATTTACACATACAAAAGTATTTTACATACAGTGAAGGACTCAATTTAAGCCTAAACTTTACTAACATGGACACTACAGGCAGTATTGAAGCGATTTTATGCAGCTTAGTCAGCAGCAGAGGCTTTGGCAGAAGTGTCAAGAGGCAAGCCGTCACTGAAGTAGACAGCCTGGAAGAGGAGGAAAATGGCAGATTCAGGTGGTAACAGACAGGACCTGTTCAGGAATACAGGTGAGACTACTTCCAATATCTCTGAAATAACGTGAGATTTTTTACAGAAAATTGGAGATCATCTGGATTAGCAACTGAATAGCAAAGCCCATGAAATCAGCCATTACTCTTATTATGACCCCCTTTTACACATCCAAGTGTGGTTTAGGTAACCTAGGTTACAGAGCATTAGAATATAGAGTAATTTACTTAATGATTTTATTTAACTAGCAAGTGGATTGCTATGTCTTTTGACAGGCCTTTGGCCTTCTTTCCAATATCTTTTCTGATGTAAAGAGGATGATGAATTAACACATTTTAATGAATATCTTATTATACCCTTGGAGAATACGGATGACTTTATGAAGTATGCATGATCACTTTACCAAGGAAAAATAAATTTTAGTTACTCCTGGTCAAAAAATGCCCATGTTCATTTTTAGGAAAGCAAAGCATTTTCTCTGTCACTGCTGCTATCTTCCTGACAAATCCAGCAGACCTTGACAAGTACAGCACATCAAGTTTATTTCTGTATTAATAGGAGTGGTACTTGACTTCTGCCTAAGAAACCTTTACAGGCAGGGCTTCCGTTCCACAAAAATGAACTGAGACAATCTTACAGCTTGTTCAAAACATAACTTGCTGTCCTTGCTTCATTTCACTGCATTTCTGAAAGCAGCACTGAACCACTTGTTGATTCTAGTTATCTCCTCGAGTCATCCATCAATTTGGGGCACAATTTTTTTTTTTAATGGAACACCAGATTGGTTAAATATCAAAGTAAAATGATTTTAATTTAGGGTCTTTGTGCTTAGAAAAAAGTTTTTTTGTGATTTCATACCCATAAACTCTCAATTTATATTCATTTAGAGTATTTTAGTTTTTTTATGCACTTAGAATAGATTTTCCACAGTTGATACGAAATGTAAAGAGAAGTGTGAATTTTTGCTGAGCTTAGAGCTAAGCTGCTTGAGTGATTGATTGTAAGAATCTTAGAAATACACACTGTAAGTTTAGGAATGTGATGCAATCTTCAGGCAAACAGAGTATAGTTTGGGTTCTAGAAAAGGATTTGTTTCATTGGTTTTGGTAAATGACATTATATCCAACAGATAGTACAGTTAGGAAAGATACAATTTCTTCTGTTTCTTGCCTGGCAGAAAGAAAAGATTCAAATGATAAATTTTAAATAATAGTCTTCATCAGTTATATGAAATTAGAAACAAGAATATTAGTTTTATTGACATCCAACAATTGAGTTGGAAAATCATTATAACTTTACTGATTAATGCAAAACAGTGGTTCTCAACGTGTTCTGTTTAGTATCATCTGAGAAATTGTAAAAAAATACAAATTCTCAGGCTCAACCCTAGGCCTATTCAATCAGAAACTCTGGGGTAAATGCCAAGCCATCTGATTTTTAATAAATTTTTTAAATGATTATGTTATAGGATAAAGTTTGAGCACCACTGGTATGTAAGGCATTGGTTTTTCTTAAGGTTCTTGCAGCTGATTTATTTCTAGGAGCACTGAAGAAAGTGTTATCATTTCATTTTACACAATATGTAGTAATGCAATATGTATTTTAAGGATAGCTTTTATAGATGATCCTGTATCTGATTAATTCTTGTTTTAGAGGGTAGACCCTACTTGCTAAAATAGTCTGCTTTTGTAGAAGAGTAGATCAGAGTAAAATCTATATTGAGAGAGGAAAATGTGTTATTTTGTTCATAGATAATGTATATGCTTATTTAGTGAATCATGGTATAATATTGTGAGCATCAGTAGAAATTAAGAATAAACATAGATGTTTTACTCCAATGTCACTTTCTCAATGAAGCCTAATCCAACCACCACAGGTGAAATAGCAAGTGCTCTCTTCTGTGTCCCACTCTATCCATTCCTTCTCCCCATTATCAGTCTCTGCTTTTTTTCCCCTCTGGAGCATTTATTACTTCTCTCATAGTATATATAATTTTCTCTCTCATTATTATTGATATTTATTGTTTGCTTCTAAAAGAATGTAAGCTCCTCAAGGAATGGTATAATTTTCACTCTCTTGATCAATGCCTTATCCAAAGAATCTAAAATAGCACTTGATTCATAGATATATGTTGAAAGAATAGAATGTATAGTTTATATTCTTGCCACTATAGCAGTAAAGAAAGCCAAGAGTATTGTGGGGTTTTAACCTATTGGAGGAGGTAGATAGTCCACTTAAGAGTGGTCTGAGGAAGATCTTATAATTTGTCTAAAGGATCTTGTTATCACATTAATGATGTTCTAATAATCCACCTGACAAGCAAATAATGTAATTAGCGGTAGAGCAATAAGTGTTTCAGCTGGCTAATATATGGAGGATGATTAAAGTGGGAAGTTTGGGAGGGTCTTTTATTGTGGGCAAAAAATGAGCTCCCAAGGCTTATAAATAAATTTAAAAAAAGATTGGCGCATAAATAAAAGAGACTATCTTACAAATAGAAGAGATTATATTGAACTGTAAGTTCACAAATTTTGGGGGTATGGCTTAGCTGCAGGCTTCACTAAGAAATCAAGGCTGAAAGATAGTGACTTTTGTGAGCTTGTGCTATTATTGACAGCTTGTCTTGGTTGTTTTCCCTATGCCTGGCTGCCACCAGGCAGATAAGACAGATGGAATTGTGGGTAAATTAACCAGAGAATATATTGGATTAGTATTCTAATATTACCATCTTTAACTGAAGGGAGATATATTTTAAAATAATTTACTTTGCTTCACAATATTCTTGTCCTAGTTGGTAAGTGCAAGAACATTCCAGGTAGCTGATGTAGGGGAAAAATGAAATGGTTAACTAACCCTTTACAATAGAGACATAAGTTACCAAATTAGAAAATTCCATCACTTCTAACAGTACTTCAGTTACACTCCTGTCCATTCAGTAACTCTTGTAGAAACAAATTTTTTTAAAGTTATTTTAAATACCTTCTTTTATTAAAGGGAATTCTAATTATTCAACTTTAGAGTCGTCTCACTTGTAGCTTGAAAATAGCTCAAGATCAGGTGAATTTGCTTCAGTAGCTGAAGAAAACACTGTTAAAATTCATCATAGTGGAGTCTAAAAAATAAAATGAATAGCAAGCCACTGTTATTTTGAAACTAGTTTATGTTTTATCCATGGACTTTTTCTGATTACAGCCCAGTAATAATTAAAAAACATAACCATTTATCTAAGCTGTGGCTATTTATTTCAGCTGTCATCATCACCTACTCTGGTAAATAAGAATGCAAATGAAAAGAGCCATGATGGCTTCTGTTCTGTGAGAGACTCTAGAGACAATTTGGCATCTGGCAGATGGAAAATAAAAATAGTGGGTTTGTGTTTTGCTAATTATAGATTTCTAAAACAATAGATATGTCAAGAAACACACAAGTTAAAAAAAAAAGCAAAGCACAACTATCCACAAGTTACTTCAGAGGACTATTCTCATGTTTTACTTGTTAAACTTGGATGCTTGCTAAAGAAATTTATATTTAGTGGAAGAAAAGAAACTGCATTCACAAGTATGTCTATGTGTGTTCCAATGTGTGTGAATGAAGTGAGAAAAGGGAGAGAGGGAGAGAGAAATGAGGAAGGGAAAAAAAGAGAGGGAAAGAAGGAGAGAAGAGAAAAAATAATTTATTTCCAGAAAGTTTTGTTTAAACATTTTTTCCTGAAAGCAGAAACTCATCTTGGGGAGCAAAAGCTTAGGACTCACAGATTTAGAGTGATGGTTTTATAGTCAGAAAGGATGTTTCACATACCTTTGCTGAAAGAGTAAAAGTGAGAAGCTTGTGCATGGGCTCAACTGTTTACTTTGGATATCTATGTGTCCTAGAATGTGAGAAATGCCCAGATGCAAAACAAACATGTGATTAAAAGAGATGTCGAGATTTTACAATTTTGTATAAAATGTAAGAAGCTTTCTCACTACTCCCAGATAACATTGATAACATTTATCCACATGATAAATTATCTGAGTCTTGAGTTAGGTTATATTTGTACTTTAGGGTATAAACACAATTCTATTTCATAGCAGCACATTTTTCTGGCCTAAGTTTACTCATTATTAAGTAAAACAAATTTGCAGTATAAAATATATTTATTTTTCAGAAATTTATATTTTAAAATGTGATGTCATTAATATTATTTATTCTTTTAATTCTTCTATAAGTGCAACTTTAGGATTTGTACACATTTCATTAAAATAAAACAAACATCATCCATAGATAGTAGACATTATACTTAGTTAATAGCCCTGAGAAATTTAATCTTTTTGGGTAAAAAAAAGGAGGTCATTAACAAAGTCGGTAACAAATATTGTTTCTAGACAAAGGCCTATAAACACAGGATATGGAAGTGGTTTGCTCTAAGGGACAAACAGCAAGGGTATGATTTGTCTTTAGAGAATTTAAAAACAATGATAAAATTAAGTGAAAGTCAGTCTCCTATTTATTATCACCAAGCTTGGGCAATTTTAAATGCCCAAGATAAAATACACCTCTCTCCAGGGTACTGCTTTCAGGCTACCGTTTATAGAATATCCTATTTAATTCTTGCAATAAGGCTACGAAATAAATATTAATTGCCCTATTTTACAGAGGAAAAAATCTGAGTCTTACAGAAGTTGATTTGCTTAGGTACTAGAATTAGTCAGGGTGGTGCTACAAAGAACCATTTTTATAATCAATATGCCATATTGCTTTCCAAAACATTTTGGATATTAAACTATATCGACTTTTCCCTTCTCCCACCCTTTTCTGTTAATGTAGGTAGAGAAAACCTGATCATTCCATAAATTAATTTCCTTCAGATAACCTTGTTCTAGAAAATTTTCCATCCTGTGTAGCTTTATAACAACATTTGTGAACAGGAATCAAGTTCCAGATTTTTATTTTCAGAAAGAAAAGTCATTCATACGTCTGAATAATTTTATTAGATCATTGTCAGATGTGGCCTTACATGAAAAGCAGTCATCATAAAGAAAATACAATGTTATGTAATTCTTCTCCAGAGTTAGGTTGGTGGGTAGAAATTGCACTAGTCAAACACCAATGAGTAAATGCAAACATGTGGATTCTGCACATAAGAAGTATGACCTTATATAAATGTCAAGGACATCTGGGAATACTTAACATATTTAGAAGTATTACTCTCAGAGATTCTTCTAGGAGACATTTAGCATAGTAGTAGTTAGCTGTTAGTATTTAGTAGATATCTAAGTGGAGAGTTTTGAGTCCAGACAAGTTTGTGTGTATGTATGCACACTTGTGCACTTTTGTGTAGAGATATAGAACTGAATACGCATGAAGTAATGAGAAAACATAAGAAATAAGTTCCATGAAATACAATAAACTCTGAGTTAAATGTAATCTGTAGCAAGAAACTAGGGGGTCTAGGCTGAAAGAAAAGTATGTGAATGTAAGGCCTCAGGATTTGGAACAAGTGAGGTAGCATAAAATCCATCTGATACATCGAGACCTGGTTGTTTCAGAAGTTTCATGTTGACACAAGAAAAACAATATTCCTTCCTGCTAGCATGGAAGAAGGTCAGACTAAGAGTACTGTCACATTCATGGTCTTTACCATCATAAAAACACAAAACAGTTAAGGGATCAAATAAGAATGGACATTTTTTGCCCTTTCATCAGCTAATTTTCTTTTCTATTTCCTTAACTGATAGATACCCTTTTCTATGCTTTTGAAACTCCTGGTTTTATAGCCTTTCCCCTCAGCATATAAATATAATTTCTAATTTCCAGTGATTATAGAAGCTGTAGGTGGGACTCTTAACTTTCTACAAACAAAGACAGATTTGGCAAAATCTGAACTCATTTTTTATTTCTTAATTTAATTTAATTTTTTTCTTCCTGATGCAGCAAAATATACCTAGTAATTTCCTAAAATAATCTAGCGGAGCTCTAGATCTCTTCTTCCTACTCCTCAGGAAGCTTGATTTATTTCCTATTCTTTTTCTTCAATTTCTTCCTACTTCCTTCTTCAACTCCCTTACATCATAAAAACACAACATAGTTAACTTGCTTTTCTTACCCTGTGGGGAGCCGTTCTTATCAAGGTTCTCATACCTTTGCTCTGGGACAGGGTCTGCCTCGCCCTGTGCTATTTGATAGGATAGACAGCATAAAGTCAGTTGCCCTGACATGCCCTGACATGCCCTGGGCCCCTTGAGCCATTTGCTTAAACTAATCTGACCTTGCAGCTCCCTCCTCTCCCCGGACCCTTCTGCATTTTTTGGTCATATAAGGAAATGGAATGTTCTGCGGTTCCGTATCCAAGGCAACTGTGCTTATGCAAATCCTTCTCCCCCTTATATACTCTACCCCTACCTACAATAAACGAGATTTGATCAGAAAGCCTGTCTTGTCTCCATTCTTCGAGTTTCTTGTCCCCCTTCTCTTTCAGTGCCTGGGGCCCCTGTTGATTGTCCCACGGGTTGGGACATTACCCCTAAACACTCTTTAATCTTCTGTATTCTGGCTTTTGTGTCCACTCATTTACTGAAATTATTTTTGCCAAGATCACAAAATACACCTTTGTTGTTAAATTAAATAGATATTTTCCAATTCTTTTCTGAAATGAACAACTGTTGTTTACTCTCTCCTTTAAATATTCCTTTGTCTTTGAGATTATCCACTCTCCTGGTATTTCACAAAGTTTTCTGATAGCTACTAAACATTGCATTAGCTCTTCTTCTGCTAGGAAGTCTAGCGCCTCCCCATTTTTTGTCTTTCTACCTGCACTCTCCCCTTTATCTACATAAACCCTACTCTTTCTAAGATCAGTTTTGTTACTGTACTCTCCAAGATATTCTCTGAATTTAAAATATGTGTTATGTTCAAATTTATATGTTTCCATAGCACATTTTCTTGAAATGGCATGCACCACTCTAGTAATGTAACCATCAGTATACACACTTGTGTTCCTCAGTATCTTGTTCCTCAAATTGGCTCACATACCCACAGCATCAACATCTCCTAGGAGATCCTTAGAAATGCAGAATCTTAGGCTCCACTTTAGACTCACTAAGTCAGAATCTGAATTTTAACAACATCCACATTAAAATTGGGAGTCTTGCTGTGGTCATATTAGAAACCTGATAAATATTTATTTAATGAAATAGAAAACCCATATCTATTTTAAAAAATCCAGTTAGAAGAAAGCAAATGGGATAGATTGTCTTAAGGCTGGAGTGATGTATTTAGAAAGACACAACTTAAAAGTACCACGAAATTGAGAAGGCTTTTTGCTCATGTAGAGGACAATTTCTATCCAGTTGCTCTGTGTCTATATGATGCAAAAAAGGGTGAGCATGTGTGTCAGAGAGAGATGGGGAGGGAGAAAGAGAGAAATAAAGGAGAGAGAAGAGTAAATATAGCTAATGAGCTTTTGAAATCTCCATAGGTTAAACTTCAGCTGATACCTGAGCACTGTGGAGCAGGTTACAAGTGATTGGGTAAGTACTGTCTGAAGGAGATGGATTTTGAGATTATCATGCTAAACAAAATAATCCAGATGTAAAAAGTTGAGAACCATGTGATTTCACTCATATATGAAATATAAAACAAATCAAAAAATGAACAAGATAAACAAAGATTCATAGAAACAGACAACAATTTAGTGGTTAGCAAGAAAAAATTGGAGAGGCAGGAGCTAGATAAAGGTAAAGGGAGTAAAAAATATGGTAGTAGAAGGAAATTTAACTTTGGGTGGTGAACACACAATGCAATATACACATAATGTTATTGAATTGTACACTTGAAACCTATATAATTTTATTACCCAATGTTATCCACTAATTTAATTTTTAAAAAAATGAAATAAAAATTATTATTATAAGGGGCAATATGAATGCTGGTGCTGCCCTGGTTACACTGGAGATTCTCGGTTCCTTTTGCTGATGTAGAGATAATTCCAACACAGTGAGAGTTATGAGAGGTAAGATCTATTAAAGGCATGTTTTGAGGTAGAAACACATCATTCCTAAACTGGCTAACCCTGTGGAAATGAAAATGCATTCCACTTGAGGGCTGACCTCTGTGGAAGGAGGAGTTCTGTATTCTATTAGGGCCTTGATGGGTGGTTATAAAGGTGTTCCTAAGTGATTGGCATGTGAGGTCATTCTGGTTGACATTTGGCTGTTATATAACGCCCTAAGTAGTGCACATGTGCTTAGCCAGAATTCAGTCTGTTAAAATAGATTCACGACTTCCAGACATAGGCATGATACTATAATAATGATATAATGAAATTAAGATTATAGTCTGGTTAGAGTAGTAGTTTCTGTGCAAGCATCTGTGTAGTCTGGTTAGGGTAGTATTTTCTGTGCAAGCAGCTATAGGTTTACGGCCCTCTAATTCTTTGTTTTTCAGGAAACAGGAGGGAGTTCTTTTTTTACTATAAATGGAGTGTTCTTTGGGCAGTCTCAGGGCTGGGACTTTGTTTCTTTGTTTCCCCAGCTCATGTCTGACTACCTAACAAAGTGAAGCTCACTGAAGAAGAATTTGAAAACCCTTCCTAAGGCAACACCAGGTTTGCTGATTTTACTCAGTTTCAAAACCATAAAAACAAAGATTTTGTATTTGGTAAACATTTACTGACACTTATTATTTAACTTGTGACATGCTTTACTGGCTACTGATAATTCAGAAAAGGGTGGGGAGGATGGGGCTGGAGGTGGGTTAGCAAACTCTGTCCTGTGAATCTAATTCAGCTTGTGTCCTATTTTTGAGTGGCTGAGGAGCTGAGGACATCTTTCACTTTTTGAAAGGGGTTTTAAGAAAACAAAGAAGAATATATAACAGCATAAGTGGCCTGCAAATACTAAAATATTTACTTTCTGGATCATTACAAAAATGTGTACCGATGCTAATTCAAAATTTTTACAAATATACTATAAGAAGAACCATTTTAGGATAAAATGCAACATAAGAACTATTCAGTAACAGGAAAAGATCTTTCAGTCACCATATGCCATGCCTGTAGTATGACCATCTACACACACACACACACACACACATCTATTGTCTACCAGAAACTCCTGGATAAGCTTTTAAGCACATTTTCACAGAAAATAAGGAAAATAAAACTTTCTGATTCTTTGATTCTGTTTAATGGATAGTAGAATTGATTTTGTTTGAAATGCTCTCCAAATTTTCTAAAGTTTTAGAAAAAAACTATTCCATTATTATTCTGGAAAAAAATAACTTTTCAATACATAAACACAGTCATTTCACAATCTTCCAATTCGTTTGTATATATTAGTTTAAGAATGGGTTCTGGCTATTACTTCATCTGTAACAAAGTAGCAACGGTGCTTTGGAAAATGTTTTATGTTCTTAGATTCCTGTTATGCTCTCATGTAAATGTAATGACATTTTTAGCAAAAGATCTCAAGATTTAACTGAGTATAATCAAATTGTAGGGTGAAAAGATCTCTTTATAAACATGTTCAGGGAATGTAAAAATCTTAAAAACTTTTCTTCGTAGGTTGATCATGGAGTGTTTTTGACACAGGGCCTATTTTTTGGATTTATAAAGTGAAAAATACTTTTGTTGTAGGTAAGAGCATTTGTATGATTTTTTATCTTTCTGTTTAGTCTGGAAGTTGTAGCCAGGCCTAGTATAAATGCAAAATGCAAAATTATCTCTTATTGCATTTGTAAAGTAATTTTTTGGAAGTACTTATCTATTGATATTACTTTGGTCTGCATAAGCAAGATAATTCAAAATGCAGTAAAAGTGAGTTTTTAGGAAGATTTATGGAAAAAAATTCCTTATATGTGATTATGCACAAATTATTGAGGGAAGGAATACTCATGAACAACTGAAATTATTCTTTAATTTAAATTACCAGATAGTTTGTCTTTATTACAACTTCAGTGCTATGTACTTAGCATAAAAAAATCTTATGCAGTACATGTATCTGTGAATTATTTGAAAACAATTTTAATGCTGGGGCTTTAATGATTAGTTTTGAATTTAGTAGATTCCCCTAGTTTAATTTAACAGCATATAATGTGACCCAGAGGGTGCTTTATAAAATTTAATGTGTTTAAGGAATCTCTAATTATGTTAATTAAGTTTGATATTGTCTCTAGAATAGAACAATCTTGTAAAAATTATTTTTTTAAATTAGCTGGGAGAGGGGGAATAAATGGTGTAGATGATAGGAGCTCTGATGACCAATTCAAAGTTGTGATGTAAACAAAGAGAAGCAGCAAGGAAAAATTACCTGGAATCTTGATGAACAAGCCATACAACTAGGGAGAAATCTAAGAAATCCAAGAAAGCACCCCACAATAGCAGAAGGTAGGATGGAGCGAGGATGTGGGGCTGCCTGATCTCAAGCGGCTGAGTGAGATGGAGGCTGAGGTGGTGGCAGAAGCCTTTTAAAGGAGCTGCGTCTGTGAGTGGATTTTTGTGGTGACGGACCTGCTTGCTCTGAGCACTAGTTCAGATTCGGCAGGGATTTACTGGGAGACATTGTCAGAGTGAGGGCTGAGATGAGACTTACTCTGTATAGAAGTGCCTGCCATATCCATTGTTCCCTGTTGAGCCCTCCCCACTTCCAGTGCATGGACTCAGCACCTCCATAGCTGTGATGTCATCAAACTGGATAACAGAAGTCATTTGCCCAGAGGATTCCCTGAAACCCCACCTACCCTAACTCGCGGCTTCACCCAAGCCTCATCCAGGTATATCCTCAGCAATCAGATGCTCCTTGTTGAGCAGCACCTAGACTCACACTGGAGACAGCAGGCCTCGGTTTCTGGTGTGGCCCTTTGAGGCAATTATTAGCACAACATCTGTGGATTGCTTGCTGAATCTTAGCAGGTGGACCCGGAGGGGCATTGGCTTGGGCTAAATTTGGCCTGCAGCTGAATCTCTCTCAGGATTGTGCCACTGGACACCTACTTCACAAATCCACACTAATAAGACCTGGAGACTTAGGAGCTTTGCTTAGTACATAGAAACAAACACAGAAAGGCAGCCAAAATGGGAGACAAAGAAGCAGAAACCATATGACAGAACAGAACAGAGATCTAGATATAATGGAGTCAAGTAATCTAACAAATGCGGAGTTATAAAGATGCTCAGTGAACTTCTAGAAAATGTAGAGAACTCCAACAAAGAGATAAAAATGGAGATGGAGGTTATAAGAGAGAACTAGTCTATAATGGAGAACACATGATCTGAGATGAGAAGTATATTAAATGAAACAAACAAAGGAATAAACAGAGTGAATAAAGAAGAGGATTGCACGTCCTATCTAGAGGACAGGAAAGACAAAGACACACAATCAGAATGGCAAGAGATGAGATGCCAAGACTATAAAAATAATTTAAGGAGCATATGGGACCCTATTAAGAGTCCAAATATCCATCTGATCAGTATAACTGAAGAAAATCAAGATGTTGAACAGCTGTTTGAAGAAATAATGATAGAAGACTTCTCTAACCTAGTGAAGAAAATAGACATAAACCCCCAGGAAGCTCAGAGAATTCCCAAACTCAAGGATTTAAAGAGGCCCACACCAAGACTCATCATAATTAAAATTCCAAAGGTTAAATACAAAGAAAGAATATTAAAGGCAGCAAGAGAAAAATAGATAACTACTTATAAGTGAACACTCATAAGACTGGCAGCTGATTTCTCAAAAGAAACTATGCAGGACAGGAGGACTTGTCAAAAAAATATTTGACAGGATGAAGACCCAGGATCTACAACCAAGAATACTTTATCCAGTAAGTCATTTAGAGTTGAAGGACAGATAAAGAGTTTTTCAGACAAAAATAAGCAAAGGTATTTATCATCACCAAGCCAGAATTACAGAAAATGTTGGAGAGACTTCTTTAAGAAGAAAAATCATGTATCAAAAACAGGAATAAAGAATGGTGATAACTACATTCCTATTACTAGTACCTCAAATGGAAAAGAATTAAATGCTCCAACTAAAAACTAGAGTGGATGAATGGAAAGGAAAATAAGACCTCTACATGTTGCCTATAAAAGACTCTCTTCAGATTAAAACACACACATAGATTAAAAGGAAGTGGATAGAAAAAGATATTGCTTTGATTGATCTAGTAGGTATTTAAGTCAGACAGAGAAAGACAAACACTATATAATTTTACTTATATGCAGAATCTAAGGGATAAAAAGAACAAACTAATAAAAAACAGGCTCACATATATTGTGGACAATTTGGTGACAGACAGATGGAAAGAGGGTTTGGGAGACTGGGAGAATGGGGTGAAGGGTTTAAAAAGTACAAATTAATAGTCGATGGATGGTCATGGGGATGGGGAGCATGGCATAGGGAATACAATTTTCATTAATATGTTGGCTAGGTAGAGGGTCAGGGGAGGGAGGGGAATCAATTGGGGGGATCATTTTATGAACTATATAGAGGTCTAACCAATGTATTATATATTTGAAACTAAATAAAATAAATAAATTTTAAAAATAAAATAAAATTAGCCACATGACATTCAGTTTTCCTCTATATTAGGTGGCATTAAGAAAAGAAGTAATTACTTTTACCATATCAAATTTTTAGAGAGAAGCATTAACCTAACATCTGGGATTAATTGTTTTATATAACATGCAAAATTCTCAGCTTCGTTTCTTATTTTTGTATGTGGTATTGACACTCAAGTTATCATGACTTAATTATATAAATATTTGTATAGCTAAAATATACACGATCCTGTTCAAGACATAAAAGGTAAAGAAAATGAGCAGATCATATTTTCAAGGCAAATTTTATGAGATTGGGATAATGTCACATTCATCTTTATGAATGACTCATAGTCTGTACAAAGAAGATGCTCATTAAATTTACATGTACATGTTGAATATAAGAGTGAATCCATAATGAATATGATGGAGAATGAATTTAAGAGAAATGCATAATTGACCATAGCACAACATAAGAATATAAGTATCTTAGAAAGGTTCAAAGTAATGTGAGAGTTCAAAGGAAATACAACCATGTTAGATTAAGTTTGGGGAGGGGAAGAAATGTAGGATAGCTATATGTCAAAGAGATTCTTGAGATGGCATTGGAGGATAATATATAATTTCAACAGTTATAAATGGGTTAGGAAGCAGTCCAGACAGTGTGAAGTCACATGTAACAAGGTGCAGAGATGGGTACATATTAGGTGACAAGTGACTACTTTGGATGGATTATAATGTGAATTACAGATAGGAAGAATGTAGGAAGATTAGGATTTAACATGCTATTCTAGAATCTTAAAAAAAAATGGATTATTTAATTTTCTGTGGGTTTGCCAAAATGTTCTACAATGAAGAATTTAAACAAATCTTCTGAAACAAATTGACAGGGAAAGCTGTGTAACTGCTTTAGATAAATTAAAGGGCAGGGTTATCAAGCAAGTTTCTTTAGTTAAGTCCAATTTTTCCTCAGAAGTAGAAGACATAACTTTGATAATCTTTTTAGCAAACACATTGCAAAACTCTTATATTCGTTTTCCTTTTTGTGAATAGTATGAGCTTAGATATTTTTTCATTTCCTTATAGTTTAAATTATTTCATTACTCAGTTTTTTTCTCATTAAATCATTTAAATACTGAGTAATAAAGTTGATTATAAGAAATCATGTATATAGTATACATTTAAGTCTCATTTTCTAATATTCTTTGATTTCATTTTTAAAAATTGATATACTATCAATATTTTAAAAATGTATATACAATTGATTGCTGTAGTTTTGTAGAAAGTATTGCAGAATTTTTCTTGAACACTTGAATTTCCAATATATGGCTTTGCTGTCATATGATTATTTGAAATTGTAAAGGATGATCATAATGAAAGGAAGCAGATATTATTGCTGATGAGGCACTCTCTGTAATACTACTGCCAAATGTATAACTTTCTTTATCTTTAAGATAGTTTACATTTCTGCTTTTCTCTATGTGAATTGGAATTTCCTACATATATTATTTACTGAAGTAAATATAATCTTTGGGGTGATATTATATTAAGATTTAAGTCTCATACCAGAGAAATAGTTTGGAGAAATTAATTTGAAGATTTCAAGAGCTACTGATTTCCTCTTATTATTTCTAGGAAGTAAAACTTTTAAACTAGGTTTTTCTGAGGTGGTTTACAAGTAGCTCATATTCTAGGGAAAAGATAATAAGGTGCAGAAATCTAGAGATGAAAAAGTATCTGTATTAAAAGAATATGTTTAAAAAATATTTTTGGTGAAATATTGCCTTCACAGCTTGATCAACTTTATTAAGAAACATTTTGATGTAATAGTAAAATCTGCACTAATTTTTCTCAAAATTCTCTTGAATAGGAATAGTTTTCCAGAAAGCTCATGACATTTATTTGAAGCCAATATCTGATCTTTAGGATTCTTTGTTAATAAGGTGTCATTGGGGGTCTTGTGAGCAATAGGCCTGGAGGCTTGCAATCATAATTGATTGCCTTTTGCATCATAATGCATGAACACAAAGCTACAATAATGTCTCTACTCAGTTTTCATAGTTTCTTCTATGTCTGATGCTGTTTCTTAAAAATAGCTAGCTAAAGAGGCATTTTTAGGGGGTGGCAAATTCTGCTCCCCTTCATGGGTAAGCTTATACTTTTTTATACTTTAATATATGTTTAAAATAGATTTTTAATATTTTCCAAATGCTAAGTTTATAACCATGCAAATCTTCACTTCTTTAAAATGACTTTCTTCCCTTCTCTTTCTCCTTGTTTCAAACTAGCTTTGGGCTCACTTGCTTCTTTTTGTTACCATTGGAACCACTTAAAGTTTGGTGTCACCCCAAGGATAGTGGGAAGGGAGAGAGATAATGTCTGCGCAGACCTGTAGTTAGTTAGCATTATTCCTCTGTTCTTCCTCAAATGATGCAGTGAAGAATCACAGATCATTGAGATTTAATAGTTTATCAATAATATGTTTTAGAAAAACAAAGTATGCCCCAAGGAGGTACATGGTTCCTGCGCTGTAACCAACACGAAGGGGCCAAAGTGGCTACAAAAGGGCAAAAAGGCAACCAAAAAAAGAGAGAACCCACAGGGGCAAAAAGGGGCAAAAACAAAACAAAACAAAACAAAAAACCTGGGGAAACCAGAAGGGGAAAAAAGGAAGAAAGCCCAAAAGGGTGAAAAATGTCTGCTTTATGTTTGGGCCGTGATGGATGGTTCCAAAGGCATTTCTAGGTGTTTGGCAAGTGAGGCCATTTTGATTGACACCTGGTTGCTATAACTTTGATCATTGGGGTGTTTTTGGGTGGTCTCTAGGATGGATCCCTATTCCTTTGTTCCCCCTTGCTGCTCCTGTCTGACTACCTAATGTTTTCTTTCCTTATCCTTCTGCATACTGCATGACAATCCTTTAATCATTATGCCCTACGTCAGCATCAAAAAGTCTTAGGAACAAAACCTCAGGTCTGTTGACCACAGAAAAGTTTTAGTCAAACTAAAGATAACATCTTGCGGCTCCATACCCATTAAGGCTGAACAACCCTACCAGCAACCCCTTGAAACAAGACAAAAAATGATTCCATGACTGATATCAGGATCTAATAAAATGATCAAACGCCTGCTATTCCCTCAGCTACTAATGAGCTTTCCCCTATAAAATCCCCTAGAGGCCATCAGAAAGCCAGGTCTTTGAGTTCACCTGTGTCTTCCAGCTTGGTGCCATTTCCTTAAATAAACCTCTACTTTCTTCGCTGCAAAATCCTGACTGTGTCTCTTGACTTTGACATGTGCAAGGAAAATGAACCCCCAGAGTTTGGTGACAAGCTGAGCATGTGTGATTTTTATATTTAAAAAAATTTTAAAAATTGTTTTTTTAAAAAGAGAAATAACAGTGATTTCAACAAATAATATTGTTAGGAATAATGACATGGACAAACACTGAAACATAATACTAAATACTGCTTGAAATTACATATTGGCTCAGCTTTGGTAAGTTTTATATAATTTCAAATAAATTTATATTCGTGACTAAATTAAACAAAGTACAATTTCACTTTTAAAATTCCTTAAGTATAAACAGGTGTAAAGGGCAGGCTAGTGCTCTACTCAGTTATTATTTCACAGTAGGAATTCTCTTTTCCTTCCTGTCTTCTTTTTCTTCCCTTTCCTTACATATTTGTTGAGTACTGACTGTGGTGTCACTATATTAGCTCAGAGGATATAAAATAACAATAACAGTAAACAGCCTCTGTTTTTAAAGCAGTTTTCGATGAATAGTATAAACATTTTTAAAAATTTGACTTTATTTGAAGAATTGAAACTCAAAGAGATTTTAAAAGAGAAAGTCTTTAGAGACGAGCACACATTCAAGTTTTATTAAGAATCTCAGAAGCAAAATATACTACTATATTCTGTGTCTAATGTACTTAAGACTGACTTTACGATCTATTTGCTCATCTAGGAACGCTGTCAAGTTACTGGAATGAAACAGGTAGCCTTGTTTCTTTCTGAATTATAGAGACAGAGAGTGGGATTAGAAAACCGCAGGGGACAGATCTTTGAAACTGTCTCTCTGATGTGATATTAACCACTCTCTCTTTCTTCTGAAGTAAATATAAAGTTAGAGTTGTATAAAAAGGGGTAATAATAATTTTCATAATTGCTCTATATCACATAATCCAATAATTTCAGCAGGGTCTTTGAAGCATTTTTTTGTCTTACAGATATTTATCATTTCAAGTCAAAAGAGGTTAGCAACATAGCAACATAATGAGCAATGCAAAAATACTCTTCAGTGACCAGTTTGCAATCAAAGCACATTCTACAAATCTGTTATTATTCCCCCTTGCTTTCTTTATTATTTTCTGTCTTATTCTGCTTAAAGTATTCCCTACTTTCAGCAGCTCATTTCTATAAAATCAACTGCTAATGCTAATTGCAGAGGCATAGTACATATGCAATGAGAGGAGACCCGAGGGATAACATTTTTATCTTAAGTTTTACAGAGCTCATGACTGCTTTCATCTTTTAATTCTCTCTGCAGCAGCTGCACTTATATTTCATGAACAGATTTAAAATGTGATGAAAATGCTAACAAATTTGCCAATACATAACCTTTTTGTTCCAATATCATTAAGGATTAGAATAAGTGACTCACTTACTTATATTATCCTTATGCAATTGTGGTCATTAATGATCCATTAATTATAACTATTAGATTCATAGAATTTCAAAGCAATTTGAAATATTCCTATTATTTACAAACCAAGTATTTTATTTCAGAGGTGCCAATATTACTGCTCCAATACTCAAGAATATTTCTTCAATAGCCAAATTCTGCATTATTCTACTCATCTCCCCACCTTCACTATCCCCACAAAATACTCATTTTTAATTAATGATAATTAATATAAAGAAATATGCATTTTTTAAAATTAAATAGCTGGAAGTTAAAGTTCACTTTAAATGCAGATAAAATCATTCGTATACCTGACTGAAAATTACCATTTTTTTAGTTCACTTGGGTTAGATGATGATGATGATGATGATGATGATGATGATAATAGTAAATAGCTAACATTTACTTTGTACTTACCATGTAACAGCCATTGTACTGCCTTATTTGGAATATTTCATTAATTCACATGGCAATTGTAATAACTGCATTTTATAGATGAAGTTAAGTAATTTGCTCCAATTTTTACAGGTAGAAACTGACATAATTAGAATTTGAACCCTTGTCTTTTTGAGTGACTTCAGAACCAGTTGCTCCCTGCTCCACATACACATTTAATCGCCATAGTTTTATTTGTTCTACATTTACCTTGCTATTGAGGTGCCTCTGAGGAAAAATGTATTTAATTTTAAATTATTGATACAAATTTATTTGGGAATTTTAGAGCCATATTTTACATGACAATGATTTTCTTTTTCATTCTGAGCAAGCTACCTAACTTATGTATAAGAGTTTTTTGATAAATCCTGGATGGAAATTTTATGCTTGTTGCAGTTACAATTAAGATGTAGTCAGTGGATATATAAAAACACTCAAAACTCAAAAATAAGAAAACAAACCAACCAATTCAAAAGTAGGCAAAAGATTTTGAATAGATACTTTACCAAAGAAGATATAAATGTCAAATAAGTATTGAAAAGATGATCAACATAATTTGACATGAGGGAAATAAAAATTAAAATCAGTGATATACTGTTACTGCATATTAGAATAGTTTAAAACAAGACAAAACAGTAATACACTGACATTAACAATTCCTGGTGAGAATGTGAAACAATTGGAACTCTCATTGTTGATGGGAATGTTAACTATTACAACTACTTGGGAAAATAATTGGACAGTTTGTTATAAAATTAAATGTATTTGTGGCATATGACCCAGCAATCTCACTCCTCAGTATTTACCCAAGAGACACAAAAGTTCAAGTGTATGTAAAAACCAATAATAAATGTTTATAGCAGCTTTATTTGTAATTGCCCTAAATAAGAACAACCAATGTTCTTCACCATGTGAACAGATAAACCAACTCTAGTATATTCATACAATAAAATAACACTCAACAATAAAGGAATAACTATTGATATAAACCAAATAACATGATTAATTTAAAATAAATTATGCTAAGTGAAATAAGTCAGGCACAAAAGCCTCCTGTATACTCTTCTCTTTCTCTCTCTCTCAAAATATTTTCCAAGGATTGAGAATGTGTGAGAGGTTGATCACACAGGGGCAACATGGGAAAATTTTCTTTGGCTGGTGGAACTGCCCTTTATCTAGGGTGCGGTGGTTGTTGCAAGACTTTATACATTTATCAAAACTCATAGACTTCTGTCCCGACCCGCGGGACCTAGTTATTCGTGGGGGCGAGGAGGATCCAACCTGAGAAAAACGGGCGAGAAAAGGGAGCGGAAGCAAGACAGTATTCTGATCAAGCCTCAAACTTTATTGAAAAAACGGGGATATATATACATATCAGGATGGGGATGGGGTGATGGGACGTGGCATGACTTGATAGGGTCTTTCGAAAGGGGTAAGGTGACATCAGAAATGGGCGGGCAGAGATCTTTGGCGCGCGCGGGCTTCTAGTTAGTGTTCAGGAAGTGAAGCAAGAACTCTGAGGGCTGTGGCCATCTTGTTTCTCTATTTGGCTCCTCACAGACTTCTACACCAAAAAAGAACAAATTTACTGTAAGTAAATCAATAGATAAAGACATATAAATTCAAAGAAATATTAAATAGAGGTGAACAGAAAGTAACCATATTACATGCTACTTTTTATACCTGCACAGCATTGAGAAGGCATGGTATAGCCTTGTGTATGCAGGTGGAAGAAAAAGCAAGAGCACAGAGCAGGCACATCTGATCTTTATTGTCTCAGGCTGTAAGTGACACATACTATCTTCTTACATTCTGTTGGTGAGAATTGTTCATATGATGTCTTCCAGGTATAGGGGGCTAGGAAATAAAGTTTAGCTGTAGCTGTAAGAAATGAGATAATTAGATGAATATATAGCATCATCTCTGCCACATTTTTAAAAAAATTTTAAGGCATCTTCTAGTTTCTGTTAACATAAACAAATACATTTAATTGAAAAATGAAATAAATGGAATGGTTTGATTTTTTCATTCATAATCACCATTTTCTAAGAATAGTCCCAAAGCTAAAATTTGGTCATAGAATCTCAGACACATTTCTTTTAGATCCAGTGCCTTTCCTTCATAGATAATTTAGAAGGAACTGAGTCATAGACTTGATTAACAAGGAATAAATGAGTTCTAATTAGCTATTGACAGTATCGTTAAGACACTTGAATAAAAAAAAATACATAGATATGCATATATACACATAAATAATAAATTCTAAAAATAATATACTATATAAAAGAGATGTTAATATTTGGTTTCTGTGAAGTCATAGGATCTATATGTATTAAATCTATTAATATTTTGTTTATTCATTCTTTATTTATAAACTCAGTAAATACTTACTGAGTTCCTAAAAATAGGCCAGACACCCTGACAAATCTTAAGGATAAAAAAAAAAATAAATATGTTCCCTACCCTTAAAGAAGTCATAATCTAGTTGGGGAGAGTTATTTCTCACTACTTGAAAACAAAACAAACTATAGAATCAAATAAACCATTCTGAAGCAGAAAGACATAATTTCAAAGGACAAGTGGGCTCAGAGAGGAGAGCATTGCTAACTTGGGAAAGAGTAAAATTAAATTGTACTCTTGATGAGAGTTGGGCCTGTGTCTGTCTAAGATTAATATACGTTTTCCAAAAATAATTTGGGAAAGTGTCACTGAATTTATCTAGAACTGAGTAGGGTGGTAATCATTCTCATAATATATTTGAATACAATAAGTCACCAACTCTAAAAGTCATCTTGAAAATAAATAGATTTTTTTTCCTGCTTTAGACATATGTTCCTAAACTGGATTTAGGCATACATGTACATGATTAGGTGAATATAGCTTTTATATAATCTATTTGGAGTATTATTTATTTTAAAACATATTTTATTAAAAATATTTCAGATAAAACATGGATATATTCTCATTAATAATCAAGCAACATGGCAGCAATTTTATAAAATTTTGTGTTTTTCAAAACCAATATTTCTTCAGAGAATATGAATCATTAGCATGACCATATTCTTTTGATTTGATAGCATCACAGAACTTTTCCACAAGAAGTTTGACATTTAAAAACTGTTTTAGTAATGGAACTTACAGGGGATAAAAAGTTACATTAAATTATATTGTCACTAGTTGAAAAATAGTATTTCTGGATTCTTACCTCTGAGATTGTGTTCTCATACTCTCTCTTCCTGCCTTCCCTCCCCCCATATTATATATTGTCTCTCTCAGAATTAAAGAATTTCCTAATATCATTATATTTTATTAATATTATCAAAATCCTTACAGTCAGGATAGGCTTATTTGGGCCAGGCTATGGGGTAAGTGGGACAGGGCAGATTGAGGAAACATTGACTCTCATGAGGGGGTATGATAAATATTAATAGCTTGAACAATAGCCTAGAGTAAAGGGCACTTAATGTGTGTTCTGAGGGAAAATGAAAAATGAGGTGATAAAATGTGGTATCAGGCTTAAATGGAAAGGGCAAGTAAGAGCTAGTATTAGAGGCTTCATTCAGCTCAATAGGAAAAGAAGACATTACACTGTGAGAAAATTTATTTAGGTTTTGTTTGTTTGCATGCATGCATGTGTATATATGTGTGTGAATGTGTTAAATGTGTGTGAATTTATTTTCTGACTCATCAGAAAAAGTTTTAAATCAATTATATTAACACACATACCAGGCAGGACCTCTGCCTCTGGTCAAGATGGATCAATAGGAACTGAATAGGATGCTTACAACAAATCTAAGACAAAATAAGATGATGTAACTGAACTGCTAGTTCTTTGAGAAGACTAATAATATTATGTCAAACAGAAAAAAAACAGAAAAAACACAAATTAGCAATAAGAGAAATTACATCACTACAGATTCTATAGATATTAAAAACATAGGGAATATTATGACTACTCTATGCCAATTTATTCAATTACTTAGTGGAAACAGATTCTTTGAATGATATAAACTATCAAAGGCTCACTCAAGAATAATTAAATCTATTAAATAATTGAATTTGCATTAAATTAAATTAATCCATCCATCCATCCATCCATCCATCCATCCATCCATCCATCTTGACCAGAGGCAAAGGTCCTGCCTTACACACACATACTCACACACACACACACACACACATACAAACATCAGAAAGGAAATTCTACCAAACATTTAGAGGAAAAATAAAACCAATTCTATATAGATTCCCCTAGAAAACTGAAAAGGACTAAATACTCCTCAATCTATTTTATGAGATTGCATTAACATGGCATCAAATTCAACTGCATAGTATTCTTTGAGAATGTAAATATAAAAAAATCCTTAATAAAATTTTAACAAATGTAATCCAGCAATATTTAAACAGGCTATATCATGACCAAGTGAAATTTATCCCAGAATAAAAGTTTTTATATTTGATAACTTATCATGTAATTCACCAAATCAGAAAACTAAAAAAGAAAAATATATCTGATGATGCAAAAATGCAATTGACAAAATTCAATCTATGTTTTTGATAAAACTATCAGGACTTCAGTAATAGAAGAAAACTTACTACAATTTGATAAAAGACATCTATAAAAATCCTACTTTTAACATAATACATTGTAATGAAAGACTGAATGTTTTCCCCCTGCAATCAGGAAGAAATCAAGGAGGTCTGTCACTGCTTCTATTTAGCTTTATATTAAAACTAGTAAATAAGTTTATCAGATTTGTAAGAAAAAATTGTATTTTATATGCTAGCAACAAATATTTACAAATTGAAATAAAAAACTATGCCAGTTATACCATCATAAAATAATTTTTATAGATACAGATAAGCTAACATGGTGATACTAATTCTAAAGAATGTCTTTAATTTACAGTTTTATAGTTATAATGTCTGTTTTCCTATTAGCTTTGTTTGGAATACAATACTGCTTTAGGCCTATTCCAAAGTTTTTTTTTTTTTTTTTTTTTTTAACCAACTTTAACATTTCAAAGTTTTGAAGAGCAAGATATAGAAGGTAGTGTTTCTGGGATGGTGACTCCAACTCGATTTTGAAGTAGCTCAGTTTATGTTATTTATTTATTTATTTATTTTGCAACATATATTACCTCACATAGTTGTAATTTTTCCATGTGATAAGAACTTTTAAGATTTACTCGCTTAGCAACTTTCCAATATACACTATTGTTAACTATAATTATTATGCTGTATATTGTACTCCCAGAATTTGTTTATCTTGTAACTGGAAATTTATATATTTTGACCACCTTCACCAATTTTACAACCCTATCCCCCACACCCTGAAACCATATATCTGGCCCTCTGTTTTTATAAGTTTGGTTATTTCAGATTCCACATGTGAGATCATATAATATTTTTCCTTCTGTTTGACTAATTTCACTTAGCATAATGTCCATCCAGATTGTTGCAAATGGCAGGGTTTCCCTCTTTCTTATGGCTGAAGAGTATCTCATTGTTTATGTATACCACATTTTCTTTATCTAGTCATCCATTGATAAACATATAGTTTGTTAAGGCAGCTTTTGATAAGGCCATTGTTGAACTTGATACATTCAGTAAAGAGTCACACAAAGACAGCAACCTAATAATGCAATGGCTGAGAGGCAGCTTGACATTGTAGACATAGGATATCCAAAGAGAAAAAGCAGAAGGAGGAGCAGAAAATTAACCAGTCTCCCAACCTCCATCTGTATCGTTCTGAAATTTACATGGTGAACCACTTGTTATCTATACTGCCCACAAAGAGTTTATAGTTTACAATTTATGAAAAATTTCTATGTTTTCCCTATGGTTTTTATATTTAATATTAGGGAAATAGAGCAGTTAACATTTAGAGATGTATGTTTTTATTTTCTTTTTTACATTAAGATTAATTCCCTCTATCCTTCCATTTATTCAGCTCTTGTTTTAACAGCTCTTGTTTCAGCACTTAGGTTGTTTCCATGTCTTGGCTATTGTAAATAACACAGCAAAGAATATGGGGGCTTCATGTATCTTTTTGCATTAGTGTTTTAATTTTCTTCAGATAAATACCCAGAAATGGAATTCTAAATCATATGGTATTTCTACTTCTAATTTCTTGAGGAACCTCCATACTGTCTTCTATAGTGACTGCACCAATTTATATTCCTATCTTCAAAGTCAAGATTTTCTTTTCTCTACATCCTTGCCAACACTTACTATTTATTGCTTTTGTGATAAGAACTATTATAACACAATGAGATGATATCTCATTGTGGTTTTGATTTTCATTTTTCTGATGATTAATAATATTGAGACCATTTTTATGTACCTGTTATCCATTTGCATGTCTTTGTAAAAGTGTTTAATTTGATCTCCTGCCAATTTTTTAATCAGATTGTTTCTTTGCTATTGTGTTGTTTGAGTTCTTTATATATTTTAAATATTAACCTTTATCAGGTATATGATTCGCAAATATTTTCTTGCATTGAATAGGTTACCTTTTCATTTTGTTGATAGGTTTTTTTTTTTTTTTTGCTGTGCAGAAGATTTTTAGTTTGATGTAGTCTCATTTGTTTATTTTTGCTTTTGTTGCCTTTGTTTTTGGGGTCACATACATCTACTTGCAATAGATGTATATCGATTTTGTATCCTGAAACTTTCCTGAATTTGTTTATAAGTTATAACAGTTTTTTTGGTGGAGTCTTTAGGGTTTTCTATATTTACTATCAGGGCATCTGCAAATAGAATTTAACTTCTTTCTTTCCTATCTGGATGCCTGAATTTATTTTTCTTGCCTTAGTGCTTTGGCTAGGACTTTTAATACTATGTTGAATAAGAGTGGTGAAAGTGGGCATCCATATCTTATTTCTGATTTTAGGTAAAAAGCTTTCATCTTCTCACCATTGAATATGATGTTAGTTATGGGCATGCTAAATACAGCCTTTATTATGTTGAGGTGCGTTTCCTCTGTATCCACTTTGTTGACAGTTGTTTTCATCTTGAGATGGCCAACATAGTGATGTTGAACTTTTATACATAATATTTTTACTAAATCATTGCTTCACAAGGGCCTGTATTAAAATTGTTTATGTTTCTAAGCAAAAAAAAAAAAAAAAAATGCCTACATATTGGTTTGACCTGGTGTGGGAGAGCAAGAATAATTGGTTCCTCTCACAAATATAGTTCTTGTGGGTACTTTAAGATTTTAAGTACTTATAAGGTCATGGTAAAAATAGATACCCAGGGATATTACATTTTGAATAATGTGTATCTGTGGAATTCAGAATCTCAATGTAGATAGTTTTGATCATAGCCACAAAGTGTTCTGTTCTTTTAGACAAAGTAGTGAGCCAATTAGTCTAGAGAAGACTTTCTATTATTTTTTAATTTTCATTATTTTTACAAAACTCATTTTATATGCATTTAAATATTTTAACCAACTTAAGCACAAATGTTCAAGTAAAGACACAGTTAAAATGAATTGCTTGATATCCATTACTTAGTGTATATCAAGCAGAGAAAGAAAACAAAAAATACATGTTTAATTTTTTTAGATTTCTGCCTTTATGTTTTTTTGAAAGCTACCTAACATGTATGTGCTATAAAAATAATTAACAGGAAAGTAACTTGAAATGGTGGCTAGTTTTGTTTAATGTCTCATAAATTTTTATAAACATCTAAGCACAATTGTTAAGAGCATGTGCAAGTGGAATAAAAGTTTTATGAATAGAAAGAAATAGAAACATGAACTCTAAATTTTTTATTTTACTTACTTTATTCTGTAGTTTGATTTTTGTTAAGAAATACAATTTATGTTCTTTGGTGCTAATATTTAGCTTAGAAGTTACTTTCATCAAGTTCTGCTTTCAGGATAAGCTTTTGAAATGTTACTAATTTTAATAAATACTTTTCAACAACCTTTGCCTTTGTTGAATTTATCGATTTATAATGTTTTGGAATTTAATATTTTCTAACAAAATAACTTCAGTACTGCTCATATATTATCCAAAAATTGTCATATTCATTAGTGAGAAAATGAACACATGAATATCCTAGAATATTTTTTAAGAAAGAAATACTGGAAACTTAAGTCAGTAGAATATTTAGAGATTTATTAGATGCAGAAGTCTTCTCTGAAGAAGCCAGAATGTTGGTAGCAGGAGCAGCTGGAGAGGTCTGTGAGTCCAGTGGTTCAGTAACCACATCTGGAGCCTTGTACTAATCTGGAGTCAGAGCAAAATATGAAGAATAAGAATCTTGTCTTAAGCATATGAGTTAGCAACCAGAGGTGACTGAGATGTGAAGAGTGATTAATCTGGGGCAATAAAGATAGTATCATTATATTTGGGGTGATAATTTTCTGAACCTTATTTTAAGTATTTAAATATTTATTAACTAGCATTCCAACTTTTTATTTTATGAGATATTGAAGAAAGATCTCTGAGTTATATTTGAATATTTTGATCTACTCTAAGAGAAAATTCATACCTTATTTTACATTTTAATTTATAGGTGAAATATAAATAACATCACAAGGTTTTAATAAATTGAAGAATAGCTTTTACTTTAGATTAATGTTGTACCTTAAAGTAGAAAAAACTTTATAATAAAATAAAAATGGACAATGACCAGACCATAAATAAATATAGAACTTTGACCCACAACCTTGTAGCAAGCAGGCATGGAAGCCAAACTATATAATCTCTGTAGCAGTCATTTCTGAATGGCAAAGCTTAATCAATAACTTCCAGCATCCTTAATTTTTGTTCCATTTTAAATTTAGGACCAACCAATTGTGCTTCCTTAACCAATCCTGTAGGATGCCCCACTTCTACTTAGCCTGTCTCCAGTTTCCTTATGCCAATAGCTTCCAGTTGGGGCATTCCTGAGTTCTTGCCTTTTCCCAGTTGAAAGCTTCACACTCTCCTGATTGCATTTGAATTCCTGCCAAATGAAGTGATGGTGGTGGTTGATTCCCTTGCTACAGCAGACTCAGATTAGACTTTGCTTCTTCTCATTTGGTAGTCTTTGTTTATTTCTACATCTGGAAATATAAATGTATGGAATATTGAAAGTTATAAAATCCTGACAATATCAGCTAAGATTTTTAAATAGCAATTGCAAGATATAAATTACTCAATATTAAATAATCCTATAACAGTAAAAATTTGCTAAATTTCAGCTAGACATTGAGAAATAATAAATTTTAATTTAAAGACTAGGTTTTTAATCATTTCAACCATTTCTGATTCCTAAGTATAGATTTTCACATTCATACTTTTAAAAGTAACTGAGATTATCTGAAAGTTATTTTAATATATAATTTATAGTGGTCCTTTGAGTCATTAACCCAGGACCATACATGGTAATTTAAAGTTTTATCCAGTAAAGAATAGTCAGTGAGGAATATTCAATATTTAGATAAGAAATTCAATTATCTTTTCATAGAAGCCAAGATGATTAGAGTTCAGAGAGCCACAGGCACTATGCTGTTTCATTTTAACATGCAGCTGAACCAATTCTGTTTTTAAGTATATATTTTATTTCAAGAAATTAGATCTGCCTTAAGAGCCATAAACTCACACTACAGATTCATATTTATTGTTTTAAAACTGATTATTTTGCTAAATTTGTTCTGTTAAATAATAGAAGCCCGTAACTTTAGAAAAATCTTGGACTTTTCTCCTGGACTATTATTTAGTTATGTTCAGACACAAGTTATAAAAGACAATGTCACAACTTTTCTGGGGGCTTTAAAAGGAAAACAAAAAATTAAAAAAACACATGGTAATGTATACATCAGTCAGAAAATCTAAGAATTTGCTAGTGATTTTCCACCTTTTCTAGTCTTCATAGTAATAATGATGATAAATACAAAACATGTAGTGCTTTTTATGTGCCATTTATTCTAAACACATTACAGGTATGAACTCATAATTCTTACATCAATTCTAAAACATCAGAATAACAATTTTTTAAAATATTTTCTTTAGATTTATAATTTTTTGTGATCTAAATCACTTATTTTTATATTTTATATTTGAATGTAATTTAAAATTAAAAAGATTGAATGTTCAAATTCTTTACTTTTTACTTTTTATTTTTTGGCTTATTGACTGAAAGCACTGAATATGCAAAAAATGGATCCACAGCCATGTTAATCTGTCTGTAAATTGTCCAATAAATGTTTTGCATGCCAAGCAGTAAGTTTATTTTCTTTATATCTTTATTTCAATCATTCAACCACAAGAGTAATCAATATGTCCCTATTATACACCAACCAAATAGCTGAAAAGTAATATGGTTTCTTACATCTTTCAGTTAGCATTTTCTCTTCTAAAGTCCTCTACTTTGATATTAATATCATTATACCCTTAGGAATACTAAACGTCATACTTCAAGCTCAAGAAATTTGGTGTTCATTTGTAGAGTATACAAAATATAACTCAGTTTTTCCCCCAGGGGTTTAAATTTCAAGCTGTTAATTTATTATTTAGATGCTACTTCCTGATTTTTTAAAATTAATTATCTCTTTGGCTCTTTGGTTCATCTATAATAGGGATTTTTTTATTATTCTTGTGGATGAATGATTAAAGACAAAAATTCCAAATTCTATATTCAGAAATCAAGAAATAGCTAATAAAATAAATCAATGTCAAATATGTACATTATTGGTTGAATATTACGTTGGATGATAATTTAATTCTGTATAGGAATAAATGATCACTGAGGATAATCTGGTAGATTAATGTTTTATTAATTTGTAAAAAGTAATGGAAATGTGGTCATGTTTTCTACTTTGAAAGAGAATATTACTTCTGGGTGGGATTATGATCACATTAACATCTTAAAGTAATCAGAAAATTATAAATAATTATGTGGTAATCAACTAGAAAATGTACAAAAAATATCTGAAACAATGTTGTGAGTGTGACTATGAAAATATTAATTAGGACAAGTTGATTTGGTTAGTAATTTATACAAGGTTGATGGAGGAAATAACTCTAGTAAAAATAGTTTTATACTATATAAAACTATATCTCAGATATCTCATTTCATTTGAAAAATTAGTTTCAAATAATCTGTAATGAAGCATATTATAGTAGATTGAATTGTAGTCTCCACAAAGATATGCACTAATCCTAACTTCTGGTACCTGTGATTGTGAATTTATTTGGAAAAAAATTTTTACAGATATAATTAAATTAAAGGTCCCTAAGAAAGAGTAAAATTGTAGTAGAAACTATCCATTGGATAAGGTCATTAAATAGAATTTTGTGAAGAGAAGCTAATATAAGGAAAGATGAGTAAGGTAGGAGGTTAATTCTATATAATTCTGAAATCATAATAAACTATAATTTGGAAATTATAAATAAATAAACTTTATAAATTTTGGGTTTATAAAACAATATAAATAAATAATGTCTCAAAAATAGCATGCTAAATTACTATTAAGGAAGAAGCTAGCCGAGAGAGAGAGAGAGAGAGAGAGAGAGAGAGAGAGAGAGAGAGAGAGAAAGAAAGAAAAAGAAAGAAAGAGAGAAAGAGAGAAAGAGAGAAAGAGAGGAAGGAATAGCAGGATGGTGGACAGAAGGAGAGAAGGAGTTGGGAAGGGAAGGGAGAAAGAAATAAAAAAAAAAAAAGAAGTTGTTGGGCCCTAAGATCAGTACAATAAATCCTGTCTTTATAAGAAACACAGGGGATGAAACCCTGTGAAGACAGGTAAAGACTGGAGTGGTGTCTACAAGCCAAAGAATTTCAAGGATTCCTGTAGCAACCAGAAGCTAGGAGAGAGTCATGAACAGATTTTTCCTCAAAAACTCAAGAAGCAAACAACTCTGCTAATACCAATTTTAGATTTCTGGCCTCCTGAACAGTGAGAAAAAAAATTATTTTTTTAAAAAGCCATCAAGTTGTGGTAATTAGTTACAACAGCTTTAATAAACTAATACCCTTATGCATAGATTAAAATGTCAGAAGATTATAAAACTAAAACAAAAAAGTAGTTAGAGCATATTGATTTGACAGCAGTTAAGCAGAGAATTAATTCTAAATTTTGAGTCATCCTACTTTTAATTTATATCCATATTAACAAGCCTAAATAAAATTAATTGAATTTGCAATAGCTCTTGATTTCATGTTATGTTCCAACACCACTGAAGATAGAGAAATAATATAAATGGATATAATGAAGTCAAAATTTATAAGCAGAAACTGATTAAAATTGAAAATTAATTTGGAATTTAACCATCTAAAATATCTAGGAAAAATACTTTCTGAAACATAAATATTTAGGGGAAAGTCACTTGGGAAAACTTTAAGTGCTTAAACATAACATTAAAGGTATTAGCCAAATAATATTAATTTTTGTGAGATTAAATAGCTAATAGCAAACCATCTTTATGCATAGTTTCTCTAGTTTTCATTAAATTATTGTTTGTATAATTGTTAGCAATTTCATCATCTATGTAATAGTTATTTAAAAAGAATTCCATCGTATTTTGGGAAATTCTTTTTGTCCTAAATTAGGCTGACTCATAGAAAAGCAATCCAAATTTATCTAAATTTACCAAACGTTTATTTAATAGAACAAGTGATATAATTTAGGTTAGATACTTATTCCTCTTAACATATATTTTAGAAAAGAATTAAGTAGTATTTTTTTAAAAAAGTTTCTAGCCAAACTTTACAGAATCTGGATAATTACTGTCATTGCCAACTATTATCGGAATAAACGTATGCATTTAAATTCATCATAAACTTCACAGATGATAGAATTCTCATTAGGCAAACAAAATGTGGCATTAAGCCAAGGGAATAAAGAGAATATAAATCTCACTTTTGATAAATGTCTAATTAATTATTGTTGACTAATTAATTCAAGCCTTTTAATTCTATTCTAAACTTTTCTTTCTTGATAAATATCAAGAATATGTAACAAATGGAGTTTCAAGACCATGTTTTGAAAGTTGCTATGTCAAAGTAAAGGTTATCTCCTGATGAGATTTTTAATTAATTAGAGAAAAGTTCAATAGAGGTTTAATATGAAAAAAAATTTCACTGTGAATAGGTTTGGTAATGCTACAATTTGTTCTGATGCACTCCTGTGTAAAATAAGTTTGTAAGGCAACATGAAAATATGTTTTAATAGCAAGTTTCTCTTTATCAAAACATTGTGTTAAGCTTATTCTGTGAAATTTTTATTGTAGACAAAAGTAGATATAAATTTGATTCTTTGCCCTACAACTTACAATTTTAGATGAGCTAAGCAACCTAAAGCATATTGCTTGATAAATGAAGCAGACATAGGCACTCAATAAATGCTATTTATTATTACCTTAAAAATTTTATTCTTTATTCAACTTTTCTAGATGTTTTAAATTTTGGTGGAGTTGTGTCTATTCTCTCATTTTAAAAATCTCAAAAAGAGGTAGATATTAGTGAATTTTAATAATCTATTAATTATTGAAATGTGTATCTTTTTACTTTATTCATTGGAAAATGGGCATGAGTTAGAGTTCATGTGTATTCTTATATGATGGGATAATAGGTGGCTATTTCTGATATTTTCCTGAGTGATGTTAATATCAGCGTGTTTATATATATATATATATATATATATATATATATATATATATATATATATATATATACACACATAAATACCTTTGCTTTAACATTTTTGTCCTCTTTAACTCCATTAACCTTCACCGTTTATGCCATTTCAACAACCCAGGCCATGAACACACATTAGATTGTCCTCTTTTTGAACTGCTATTTTTCTAAAATTTTTAGAAACAGTGTTTTCTTAGCTTACTACTTTAACTACTATTCCCAGAGTTAACTGAATCTTTGTTCTTACTGAGACTTCGAAGTTCTTGCCCACCATTTTTTCTTCCTCCCTCCCTATCTCATTTTCTTTCTTCCTTTCTAATTATTATGTTTACTAATTTGTTACACCTTTTCTATCTTCACTTTCTTCCCATTTTAAAATATATCATGAGGTTGATATGAGCCAACAATTTTGTGATTGGAATCAATAGAAGAATCATTAAGTCTGATTCAGGCAAAAAAAAAGTGACATAATAACTATAGGAAAGACAGGGAAATAGCTAGTCCTCTTAGAACACTGGGAATGGATGGTTTATTCAATAAATGGTACTAAAACAGTTTGTTAGCGTGTTAACCAGGTGGGAAAACAAACTAAGATATTTAATTTTATTTAGATTTTATTTTTATGTAAAAATAAATTAAAGACCTATTTAGAAAAGCAAATCTATAACTCTAAAAAGAATTATAGGAACACCTTTTGATAAAATTTGGGTAGAGAAAAATTTCTTGAAGGACAAAGGGAAAATATTTAATATATTTTACCAACTTAAAATTTATATTTATATATATATATATATGTACCACAAAAAATACCATAAAGTTTGAAGCTGAAGAGTAAACATTTTTAATGCATACAACTGAAAAAAAAGGTTGATAACCAGAATAGGAAAATAATTTCTCAAATCAATAAGAGAAAATATAGAATAAAAACCTGGGTAAAGATTATTGTATCAATTAATGTTCAGCAGAAATCATATGGTACATTCAAAAGGGAATTTTAAAATAATTTAATACAAGGACTGTTTATAAAAATCAGGGCAGGATTTAGGAAACCAACTAGGGGTAGAACAATTCTCTGGGGTCTACAAAAAAAGAAAGAAAAATGAAGGAGTAAGGGAAGAAGGAAATTTTCAGAACAGAAAAAGAGTCAATAGGGCTGTCTGACAGGCATCTGGTAGAGGGACACTACCAACCCATGGCAACCAGCAGGGAGAATGCCAGTGGGAGAAATGTTCAATGAAACTCCCTTTCTACTCTCTGGGTTCTCTGCTAATGTCTCTTATTGGGCAAAACCACTGGAAGCCTGAGGAATGAAGTCACCACCCAGCTTGTATAATTAAATATCCAATTAAAGGTGGCCAAATCTAAGTTTCCAAGCCTAAAATCCAGAAGGGTGATGAGAGGAGGGCATCTGTCACACATATATTTTAAGTCAAAGGGGCAGATTTGGGTGTATATTCTTAACAGAAATCAGGTAGTTTGCCAATTAAAACATCCATGGCTGAGGTTAGAGCTCCATTATTATCTTATAAGCAGGCTTCTAATTTGAGCAATTACTATGGCCCCTTTGTTTAAGCAATTTATTTGATGATGAGCAAGCCAGGGAGATCTTTGAGTGGTAGGATTTTATTAGGCAAACTAGATGAGAGAGAGGGAGAGAGAGAGTGGACAGAGAGAGAGAGAGAGAGAGAGAGAGTGTGTGTGTGTGTGTGTGTGTGTGTGTGTGTGTGTGTGTTTGGTTAGAATGTGATAGAGACATCATAAGCTAGTTCGAGAAAGGAAAGGCTAAAGAGTGGTAAAAAAAAAAAAAGACATATTCTCTCATTGCCATAGGATACATTTAAGACATAATAGTGAATGTACATACCGTATGTAAACCTTATGAATTTGGTTTATGAAACAAATTGGCTATTCTGAAAAGCCCAGCATTACATATTTTGTATTTATAAGCTGTATCTAGTCTTGCTACAAATAACTTGCTGCAAATAACTATAGTGTGTGATCTAAGTCATTTTTTCCTGATCATCGTGATGGGATCTGTCATGTACATTACAAATAGTTTTTTGATGTCTGAGAATCTTTCTGAACTTATAGGATCTTGAATAACCTAGATAGGCTCCAAACCCTGTGATAATCACAGGATGATAAAGATTGAGCTTTGTGTGGATGCATCTAATTTCAGTAGGAAACAATAATGAAGGTATATCTCACTGAACAGGCAGTAATAACTGTCATTACTTAAAGAAAGCTGCTTTATAGTGAAGATAGCCATATGGCTTCTTAGTTACCTAATTGGTATGCATGGCTGGGAACAGTGCACTTAAAATAAGTGGAATGGACATTTTATCATCTTACCACAAAATCCTTCCACAAATATTTTTTAAAATTAAATCTTTAGCATGATAATATATAGAAATAATTCCTGTAGCTGATTAATTACATACTTTTTTGAGGAAGAAGAACAGTTTCTTTGAAGAGCGGTAATTGTTTAAAAATATTAGCCATGCCTTAGACTTTCCTTTAATTACTTTGAGTACTATCAATTTTGTATGACAGAGGGAAACAAAGCTAAAGATTTGCTTAAAAACAAACAATAAAACTAAATCTTATTCCTCCCTGTAACAAGCATAAAATGAGCCAGAATCAGCATAAAATTGGCCAACTGTTTTAAATAGAGAACTTCTACAGTAAAATCAGATTAGAGCAAGTCATTTCAACTGCAGGAATTGCTAAAGATATCAGTGGGGATTTTATCTATTTTGAGAAAGGAGTAAGCCCCTTTCACAGCATTTTTTTTATGAGACCCTAGGAGAATTCTTTAGCCTCTCTTTAAAGTTGGAAGTATAAAAAAAAAAAAAAAAGAAAGAAAGAAAGAAAGGAAAAAAAAAGAAATTAGAGATAATACTAGTTATTGTTAATACTAGTTAGTGGTGATACTGGGAAGTAGTAGTTTCTTTAGTAAACTTCCATGCATATTAAAGATATGGAGTATTTCAACTATTGAAGTTACCACAGGATGTCAAAATTGAAAAAAGTTCTTAAAGGTTCATCTATTCACTTCAAGAAGTTGATATTTAAATCATTTCTATTGAATTTCTAACAAATACAGCCAAACTTTGCTAGAACACCTACAGTAAAAGGGCATGTATATGCTACCTTCCAAAACTGCTCACTCTTATCTAGGGACAGGTTTGATTGCAGGTGCTTTCTCTTGTATGTCTGTCTCCTATGATTTCTACCTAGTGTCCTGGGTTTGATCTATGTGAATCATAATGAAAATATCAACTCTTCCTTCTCCAGGATAGTCTGTATTCAAAGCATCATGCTTTTTGAGATTTTCATTATCTTAGGCTGAATCTTTTGTAGCACATCAGAAATGAAGCTTATGGGCAGGACTGGCCTTAAACAAAATTGTTTATCAGCTAGTATTTGTCTTTAACATCTTTCTAGGGTGTTCACACTAAGAAGTACATCTTTTTGGTCCTAATGATTACCATTTCCCACTTCAGATACAGCCTGATTGCCACTAAGTTATCAACATCTCCATTCATCTCAGTATTCACTGAGCAGTTGACACCATAATGTTCTTTTAATATTAGTCATCTAACCCTTAATTATTATTATGTATTTTATAGGTGTGTTTGTGTTTCTTTTCTATGTTGAAAGGTCTTAAGAGTGAGGAAAATATATATATATATATATATATATATATATATTTATCATCAACAGTCATCTTCATCATTGCCATAGCTAACATTTATTATGTGCTTACTGTGACAGGCAATGTTCTAAGCCTTTGCATGTATTAACATTTCAAAGTTACTTTATGACATAAATACTATTATTACCATATTTTACACACGAGGACACAGAGAGGTCAAGCAGTTTCCTCAGGATTATACATCTAAGTGTTAAAACTATTATATGAACCTGGCAATCTGGCTCCAGTTGTCACTATCACAACTACTATGTCTTATTGTTTCCTATAGTTTAAAACAGGAGCTTTCATTGCTAAACATACTTTCCTTGGATGAATTGATCTGTGCTCATTTTTAACTATCACTTAGGTATCAGATCTACTATTTTCTGTGGTTCATATCTTTATTTTGAACTGCCAAGTGTACAACTTCATATAGAAACACTATTACTAGGTCAGTCTTAATGTATACCCAAATAAATTCATCACTTTCTACTCAAGAGCCTGCCTTCTCTTGTGTTCCCTCATTTATTAAATGGAATCATCTTACATTAGTTTACCCAAGCCAGAGATCTAGGGTTCCTCATAGATTTCTTCTATTCCCATGCTACCTCTTCCAATTAATTTTAAAGTCATATAAAGTCTACTTCTTCAATATTTTCCTAATCACCCCTCTCTCTCCATTTTTCTGTGATTATCTTAGTTCAGGTTTTCATAATTTTTCACTTGGATTATTGTAGGTCTAGTCTCAGAAAAGTTCTCTACTCAAATGTTGCTTCCTTCCAATGGCTCTACCACAGCACAGCCAGGGAACTTTATAAAACAAGTGATTTTGTCATGTACCTCTTTAAAATGCTTAAATGTTGCCCCAACTCTTTTAGGATAAAAGACAGACTCTAGCAAGCCAAACAAAGCCCTTTGTTCACTTTTCCAGCCATATACATTGTAATACATTCTTAAGCAATCTACTGTATGCTGTTTCCTCTGCCTAAGATGATCTGCTCCTCATAGTTTTGCCTTGACTCATACTTATGTTTTGAAGATCAGCTCAAATGTAGGAAATTGTTCCCTATAGCCACTCATACTATGACATCTGATTAATTTCCCTTATCATTCCATATGTATATTTTTGCTTTTATTATATGATTTCAGTAGCATCATAATGGTTGATTTTTACTTTTTCAGTTTGTTTTCCTGATAGCTTGTGAGTTCCTTGAGGGCAAACCTTGCACTTGCTATTGTTATAGTACCAGTATTTAGTATAGTGTCTGGGAAATGGCTGACCTACAACAAAAGTTAGTTGAATAAATGTCAATATATGCCTCCCAGTCTATTAACAGAAATGAGAGGGTAGAAGGCCAGGACTGGAAAAGGATTTATCTAGGTATTAACTTCACTGTTTGAGGGGCTGCCTGAAGCACAATGTTGACAGAGACTCAAAGACAACACTTAGGCACAGTGGAAGTATATTGGAATTTATTATTAATATTCATTATGGACCTCTTAGAGAATAGGAATAAGTGGCATTTGCCTACTTAGTTACAGTTTCAACAATATTTTTTATTACAATTTGCCTTCAGATAAGAAATCCTAAAATATTATAAGAATGTTAATGTTCTCTGAAGTTAATTTTTTAAAATATAAAATATTTGAGAATTTTTTCAAGGTCTAGAAGTTTGCCTTTGTCTTTTGAATTATATCACTGATTCAAAAAACAGAAAGCAGAGTAGTATGGTAGTTAAGTTCCAGGGTTGGCATGTTGGGCATTGCTAATCTGAAGCTCTGTTCTACCACTTAGTACTTGCTTGTTCTTGGACAAATAACTTAAATGCCCCTGGCTTCAGTTTGCTTAATCTAGAAAATAGGAGTAACAGCACAAATGGCTACTATTATTATAATTCTATTGTGCATTTACAAGAATACTTTTATACAAGCATATCCTATTTAGAGACTTACACCAAACACAGAGCTTTGCAAGTTAAATCTAATTACATGCACTTGGTAATTAGTACTTGGCTAATTAGTACTTGGTAAATATACACGGCTTACATAATGTGGGACTTCACCATAGTGTGCTTTTATGTAGTGCAGGATGTAACTGATTCACATTGGCACTAAGTAGTTCTAAGCAAGTCAGTTCACATTATGAAATATGGGATGTAGGCAGATAATAGTAAGTATTACTATTGAGTTCTTTCTGAATGGTGGGTAATGTTTAGGTCTTTTAACATAAAAATGCTAGAAATAGTATCATTTATAATCTTCACAAAAACCAAATAGACAAGGTAGATATTTTTTTTGGTATGGAGATATACATTAAACTGTTCATTATAGTTAGCAAAGGCACAGCATATTTCTTACATTGATTGAGCACTTCATATGTGACAGATACTAACTTTGATAATCTCTAGATCATATTTTACCCTAGATAACCCTTATGAGACCATGTGATAGTTCCAAACATTGATGAAATCCCACAGTGCTCTGGTTAAATTTAAATAACAATATATGGTACTAAGAAGAGCTAATAATACAGATGATTTTCCAAGGTGGAACTTGAATATGTAAACTCATTGTTGTGGAAACCTGTTAATACTGGGTTACCCACTAATATATTATAAAGTAATTTCTCACAAAGGTCAGGATTTTAAAGGAGTATCAAATTATCAGAAGGAATGTATTTCTTACTAAATTAGATTAGAGAACAATTTCTTTATTTCTACTTAGAGGGGGGAAAAAGGAGCTTTAGGGATATGGACCTAAATTTCTACATAACTGAAAGTTAAGCTTTATAGAGTTTGGCCTTAAGAAAAGCTGAACACTTGATCATGCAGACACTGAGCCTGTGATGCCTCACAACGCAAATGTTTAAACTCAGCTTCTTAAAACAATAATGGAGTGTGTTTAGCAGCTTTTTAATTTCATTTTAGAGTTGTTAAAGGGATATTAATGTAAAACCATGGAGATGAGGCTCATCTGTATAAGCACATTTAAGTAGAGATTACGTAGAGTCAAGTTATCTAAAAGTATCTCCACTTCTAAGCATTTGATGTGGTTCTCAGTCACTTATCCCAAGTTAAATTTGATTGCATTGGGATTAGGCTTTTATCCTTTATTTTCAATAACGAAAATCACACCCAGCAGTATGACAACTAAGGCAGCCCTAGAAATTAAGCATTTTGCCGAGGAGAAGGAAAGCCTCATATGTAGGCTCATTACCTATCTATTTATTTATTTATTCTTTATTCTTCCTTCCTTCCTTCCTTCCTTCCTTCCTTCCTTCCTTCCTTCCTTCCTTCCTTCCTTCCTTCCTTCCTTCCTT
>PVKZ01006283.1:0-37418 GCA_004027375.1 Macroglossus sobrinus
AAACCGGGGCCGGGTGCTTCATGCGGTGTTTTTACATTGGGATGTGTGCTCGGGAAAGGCATGGAACCCTGAGAAGCCAGGGTTAGGGTCAGGGTTGGGAGACATCAGTGAAGGAGCTCGGGGGTGCGGGTGGAGAGCGGGTGAGGAGGACTGGGGCCAATTAACATGTCCCCGTAAAAGAAGGGAAGTAAACAAATCGCGAGATACCAGGCGTGTCAGCGCGAGGGGCTTACTGACCGGTAAGGCCACCTCCATCAGCTTGCAGTCAAAGGAGAAGAAGGAGGTCCAGAGAGAAAGGGTGACATGGCTGGGAAGGAGGCTAAGGGGACACAGTTTGGGGGACCAGAGGTCTGGGTTCAAAACAGTTGTAACGTGCAAAGGATTTGGACTCCAAAAATTCAAGCTTAAAGAAAATGGGCACTTAGGTACTGTCTCCGGTGCGCTAGGTACTATTTTCAGCACGTGAGGACTCAATGTTCGCATCCACGGGGCAGGCATGGCTCGTGGGGCTGCCCTAGCGGAGGGACATTGCGGTGGAGAGGGAGTCGGGGCTGGCATCCCATTCAGGCTCTGGAGTCCTGACCCCTGCTAGGTATCGCTGCCAATCATCGTGGCTTTGTTCCTCACTAGCTGTGTTATCTTGGGTGAGTTACTTAACCTTTCTGAGCCTCGATTTCCTCCCCAGTGAAATGGAGACCGGCATACCTTCTGCATGTGGTTGTGGTGAATCCTGGGAGAGAACGAACGTGGGGAAGTTCTCAGCACGCCTGGTATTTTATTGTTTGCCATCGACAGAGAAACTGAGTGGGGGCCCTTAATTAAGGAGGAACAGGACAAGAATGATTATTGGGGTATTTTTATTATTTAGGTGGGCAGCACCCATGTTGGCATCGGGCCTGCCTGACCCACAGATCCTCTTCCGACCTCTAGCCACGTCCTCTATGGGAGAGGGGACATCAGCCCATGTGCTCCTGTCCTCCCAAACTGCCACACTTTCCCCAGCACACGATGCAACCAAGATGTCAGCACCCACTGGGGTGTCTTGAACTCGGCACAGCTTCTCATGTGGCTCTTGAGCGGAGTGGAATGTGATGCCTCCTTGAACATTCATTCATCCATTCATTCATTCAGTACTGTTTATTTTGCACCTACTATATGCCTCCCGTTCTCAGCTTGGAATACATTTATATCCTTATGAAGACTAAGGTACTCTTAAATTTTATTTTTCAAATACAGTTGACATACGATATTGTGTGAGTTTCAGGTGTGCAATGTAGCAATTAGACATTTATATAACTTTAAGACAGATAGTCTTTTGTCCTCAAAATGTCCTGTCTGGTAGGGCAATGGATAAGAAATAAAAGTTCTATCCCCTGGCAATAGAAAATAATAATAATAAGCAAGGGAAAGAGGTGGAGCCTGAGAGGCTAGGTGGAGGATGGATTTGGGGGTCAGGGAAGACCTCTTTGCAGAGGTCATCTTGGGACAGAGGCCCGGAAGGCACAAGGGAATGGAGCCAAGCACAGATCTGCAGGAGGGGTGTTCGGGATGGTGGGAACCACAGTGTAGCTGTCCCGAGACAGGGCGAGACTGATGGGCTCACGGGACAGCAAGGAGGAAGAGAGGAGAACAGAGTTAGGCCGATGCCAGTGGTGTGGGGCTTACAGATGTTTGCAGGAAGATTGGTTTTTATTCTAAGTGCAGCAGGAAGTCCTTGGCACATGGTTGCTACATAAAATACAGGAGAGCTAGTTAAATTTGCATTGCAGATAAACCACAGATAATTGCTTAGTTTGGACGTAACTAGGCATTCTGTGTTTTTATTTGCTCAACCTGGCGACACTACATCAGTGGGCTCAGAGCAGGAGCCTGCTGTGTGGAAAAAGCTTTGGCTAGAAGGAATTTTGCAGTCAGAACCACAAAGAAGGTCATTGCCCCCTTCCCAAGAGAGAGATGGGGTTGGTTTGGGCCAGGTTGGTGCAAGTGGAGGTGCCGAGAAGTGTTTGAATTTGAGAAATATTGTGCCATTTATGGGACTTGGTAATGGATTGGATATGGCAGGCAAAGAGAGGAGTGAGGCAGGGCTGGACCTAAGCTCTGGTGTACACACACACACACACACACACACACACATACACACATACACACATACACACACACACACACACACACACTCTCTCTCTCTCTCTCTCTCTCTCCTCTTCTCTTCTCTTCTCTTCTCTTCTCTTCTCTTCTCTTCTCTTCTCTTCTCTTCTCTTCTCTTCTCTTCTCTTCTCTTCTCTCTTTCTCTTCTCTCTTTCTCTCTCTTCCTCCCCCTCTCCCTCTCTCTCCCCCAGGGTCATCTGTATCCCAAGTAGCCTGCTGTATACCTGAGCTCTTGACGGCTTAAAGATTTAGGTGCCCACAGAAAGTGAGCACACATTTTGCTGTGTTCATTTTCATGCTCAGGAAATTTATGTGTGCTGTGTATAGATAGATGAGTTGATAGATACCAGCATAGATGAATGCTTCATCTTCCGAGCACTTACTTTGTGCCAGTCCCTCTGTTAATTGCTCTCCACATCTGTCTCCTCTTGTTTCATTCTCACGCGAGGTGAGGTCGTGCTGGGACCATCCACGTTTTACAGCTGAGGAAATTGAGGCTCCGTGAGCATGTGTGGTGCGTGCCCTTTATTGCTGTCGGGGTTATTTCTCTGTTCCCTGCAGCACTGTGGGCTCGTGAGTACCGGACCCCGACTGAGCGCCCAGCTGGGACATTGTTTACATGAGGACCATCTTCCAAAGCTGTCCTAATCCTTAGGGCCAGAATTAGAACCCAGTTCTGGCTCTACAGCTTTCTACAGCAGCATTCTTGGACTTTAGTGAGAATAGAAACCACTTTGGGGTTTGTTAAAAATGCATGTTCCTGAGACCCATGCCTAGGATCCAAGTTCAACCAGACTGGGCGGGGGAGGGAGGTGGCGAACCCAGGAATGTGCATTTGGACAAACCTCTCGGTCGGTAGATTCTGCCGTTATTCCTGTATTTGCTTTGAGAACCGAAACGCTGTGCGGCTTTGCCTAAGTTGTGCCAAACATAGAAATTTCCTGTTCCCCCAAATGCCCCGAGGAGATATGCTTGGATTCCACAATTTGGGGATTAGGGATGCGTTTTTTGAATGCCGTTTGATAGGATGTGTTACTCATAGTCACATTTCCAGGAATTTCCACATGCTTCAATCGCTGCCTCCAGGAAGAGCTGCTTTCAGCGTTTCAGGCAGAATCACTTTGGGTTTCTTTTGCATATTAATGCTTCTTCCCTGTTGGCTCGGCCCCTCCCCTGGCCCCAAGGGTTTCCAGGTCCCCATCATTCTGCATTCACCCTAGTCTCATCTCCAGGGCCTGAGCCAGCCACCCCCATATGCTCCCCTGAGCCAGGTGCTCTCTCACCCACTCCCTGCATGCACATTTTAAGGAAGGATTTGGCTGGGCTGTGTTTTGATTACAAGTTCATTCTGGGGGAATCTCTGCCATTAGGAGCTTGGAGAAGCGTGGCAGTTCCACCCCAGGCACCTAGGTGTCCTCAAAAGAAGGTGATGTGGAACCTGAGCAGACACCATCCAGCAGCTTGAGGAAGTGAAGGAGAAGGTTCCGGGCCTTGCCTGAGGAAGTAGAGGGGTTGGGGAGACACGGGAGACTATAGCTGTGGGGAGGCACATGGATTGAAGTGGCATCCTGGGGTGCGTGTCAGGGGTCGTAAGGAGGAGAGGGTGGCGTGATCTAATGAGTTCTCTGCCGCTTAGCTACACTTCAGCAGGCTTGGCAACATTTTTCTTCATCTCTGGGTACTAATGAGGAACTTGTTACTTTATACACAAGGACCCCCCCCATTGAGCCACATGCTGAAATTCCACAGGACTTCATGGGGTTCTGTGTAGCCATTAACTGTCCCTCAGTGAGCTGTCCTTTGCTAATAAGCAGTGCTAATCAGGAAGCCAATGAAATACCAGGTTAATCCTCAAAGAAAAGGTTCTTACGGGTCCTCTCTGAGTTCTTTCTGTGTATGAATCTTGCATCTTGAGAGTAGGTTGCACCCTGTGGGTGCCAGGGAGGGGACGTATATAAAACAGGTGGACAAACCTGGGGCCAGTCTCTAGGTCTCTGTGGTCTGATTGGCCTCAATAATTGTCTCACAGTTCTCTTTCGTTCCTCGTAAGTTTGTTTTCCGGGTGGCAGTGATGGGGCACTTGGGCAGAGAAGGGAACAGATGCCAGAGAGAAGGGATTCCGGAGGGAGGTATTGTCCAGCACTCCTTCCCCCAAATGCGTTCCGCATTCACCAGGTGTACCACCCGCAATGCCTTCTGATGCTGCCGACTGAAGGGCAAGCACATCTGGTACGAAATTGTGCTTTGTGGTTTATTAAAGAGCTTCTCACTATAAAACTGTTCATGTTAGCATCTCAGAATGGTTTACTCCCTGCACCTCCCTGCCCTGCTGGCTTCCCAGCAAAGGACAGCCTCCAGGCTAGAGCAGTCTCGCTGCCGTGGCGACCATTACTCCCACGTCTGGTGATGCCAAGATGGCTATCATGTACTCGACTCCGCTGGGGCTTTGCCTGCAGTAAACCCTCAGTTCTTGTTTTTCTGGCCCCGTGCTTGGGCTTTTCAGGAAGGTGCTGCAGAGAGGGTCTCCTGCAATCCTATACACCGTAGTGGTCCCCAACCTTTTGGCACCAGGATGCAGGGAGAGAGGCCAAGGGGCCAGATTCAGGCCATTTGTTCTGTATGTACCTCTTGGAGCTAAGTTTCTTCAACTTGAGTATCTCGCAGTGCCTTTCTGAAGGAACACAATTACCGCAGACCCCTGCATTGACATAAATTATTTTCATTATAATGTCACTTACATGTGTGACTTGGCACACCTTCTGTATAGCAGTAACTTGAATAAAGTATAATAAGAGGAAAACAGATTTCTGTTTTTAACTGAACTGCAAAATGAACCAAAAGTTCAAATTAGCAGCATGATTTTACTCGTCGCGTTATGCTGGGTTACTCTCCAGCGTGAATATGGGATGGGCGACTGGTGTAGAATTTGGAATGCCGATGTGCCAGATGATGGCTTCTTTTTCCTTGTCACTTTCCTATTCTCACTGGAGAGCCCCAAACCACTTTGCACAGGATCCGTGGCATTTGTCGGTGTAACTGCACTGTTTATCGAGGCTTTCTGTGTTCTCCTCTCATTGGCCTGGGACAGGTAAGGCAGTAGTAGAACCTGGGCTAGCGTGGCGGCACACACGGGTGCTAACGTAGGCAGTGACCCTGGACTCTGCTATAAGCTGGCTATCAGATGATGCCAATTGGGCATCTCTAAAATTTTTAAAAGATTATCATCGAAATGAAAATTCCAAATTAGCAAACACTTTTAGAGAACACAGAGGACCCCACCCACCACAACATTGGAGAAATAGAAAAGGCAAAGACAGTATTTGGTGAAAATCTAGTTGACGGAATCACTCTCATATAGAGTGAAGGAATGGTTATTACTGTATAATTGATGGTAGTTATTACTATCATGGGAAATACTAAATTGTATTTCCTATGATATTAATAGGAATTAAATTGTGCCAGGCACCGTTCTGAGAGCTTTATATGTTACCTGATTTAATCTACACCACCTACCTTTGAAGGTAGATATTCTTACTTCTATTTAGCAGAGGAGGAAGATGAGGCACAGAAAGTTTAAGTCATGGCCTACAAACAGCAGACCTGGGATTTGAACCTGGGCCGTCTAGCCCTGGACCCCGTGCTCCTTACAGCTACAGATACGAATTGACTTTTCAACTCCCCTTTTTAATAGCTCTCTACTCAAGTAACTAATGACCGTTTCGATTATTCTCTGCACGTGTTTAAAGGTTGACAATTTGTTCACATTTAATATTCAGAGCAAAGCTGCCCCAGCTATGTGACAGTTTCAGATATAAATCTACCTTAAAGATGTACAAGTACAAATTATGCAATTTGATTTTTAAGTGCTTTTCCAGAAATATAAATAATGAAGTGTGTTGGAACTGGCAGGTATAGTACATTAAATTGAGTGCAATTAAAACACTGTGATATTTTTAAATTAAGAAAAAAAATAAGAGGCAAAATTCAGAAATGTGAATCTGTCTTTGCAGCCTCCTCCGGCTGATCGCTGGGTGGGTGAGTGCAGAGGGTATCGGCAGCAGTTACGCTCAGGATTTCAAGTGCGATGATCGTCACATTTAACACAAAGAGCACTTTGATTCCGCTTCTGCGTAACAGGCAGATGACATTTCCAACAACATCATCTTTTCAGTTCTTTTGAAAGCAGATGACAAGGGGGTATTCTGAGAAGACATCTGAGTTGAAATAATGGCTCGCTTTCTGGGTAATGTGTCAATGAGACATCTGAAAGTCAGGATTCTCTTTGCGAGACACGAGAAGAAGCTGCATCTTTCACACTCATGGGTGGGCTTTGCCCTTTCTGAAAACCGAGAGTCTGTTCGTGGGGGACCCGGGAGGCTGGCACAGCTGTTCGGATGGTTTTGCACGTCCCTCTCAAAGCCTTGATGCGGACAGGGTGACAGCAACTCTTCGCAGTAGTCATTGCAAAGCCCAATCGATAACGCGTTTGTTTATCAGAGATCTCCTGTGGCCTCCCACTCGGTTCTGGAGGCGGAAAGGTCCAGGCAGGTCACCGCGGATTGATTTTGTTGTGAAGCATCCCTGTGCCTCCGCATTCACCCAACAGTGTTGACCCTGGAAGAGGCCGTCACACCACCTGTCCGCTCCCAGTGCTTACTACTCTTTGTCCCCGTTCAGTGACGGTAGAGAAGTCCCAGTGTTTGAAACTGGGTGCAAGTCTGGTGGCCCTGATTTGGGTGGCCCACATGGGGACCATGAACAGCTTTAGACGGGGATGGAAATGCCTTAGTTTGGAGTCCCCGCGTATTAGTTTGCTGGGGCTGTCATAATAAAGTACCACAACCCAAGTAGTTTAGAGAACAGAAAGGCATCCTTTTAATGTTTCCGGAAGCCAGAAGTCCAGCATCGAGGTGTGGGCAGGGCTGTGCTCCCTCTGAAGGCATGAGGGGACGATCTGTTCCTGGCCTCTCTCCAGATGCTGGTACTTCTTGGCTTGTGGCCGTGTGACTCCAGTTTTTACATGGCATTCTCTTGTGTGAGTGTCACTTTCCAAATTTCCCGTTTTGTAAGGACACTAGTCGTATGGGGTGAAGAATTGGCTCTACTCCAGTATGACCTTATCTTAACCTATGACATCTGCCATTACCTTACTTTCAAACAAGGTCCCACTCTGAGATACTGCCACATACTTCAATATATACATTTCGCAGGACCCAGTTCAACACCTAGCAGCCAATGTGGCTGGCGTGTAGAAGATAGACTCATATGTTCATTGTTCATTCAGTGAATGTTCAAGTACTTACTCTGTGTCAGGCACTGTTCTAGACACTGAAGATAAAACAGTGAGCAAAATGAAGATAAAACAGTGAGCAAAATGGACTCTCTGACCACAGGAATCCTGACTTTCAGATGTCTCGTTGACACATTACCCGGAAAGCGAGCCAGTATTTCAACCCAGATGTCTTCTCAGAATCCCCCCTCGTCATCTGCTTTCAAAAGAACTGAAAAGATGATGATGTTGGACATGTCATATGTTATTGGAGGAAATAGATATTAAATAAAAAAAATATATAAGGTCAAGTCGTGGTATGAGCTATGAAGAGAAAAATGGGAAGGTGGATAACCAGTGGTATGTGGTATGGGAGGCTGTTTGAGACAGTGTTCAAAGCAGGTGTCTTGGAGTCAGTGGCATTTGGGCCAAAACGTCATTGCGATGGAGGAGTAAGCCATGGAGAGATCTGGAGAAAGAATGTTCTAGACAGATGAATGCTCCATTGTGTACTAGTTACACAGCACATATATGGAGAGTCAGCTCAAGAAGGTGTTTGAGGAGGCGGGTTATTATTCAAACACTCTGGGAGTTTTAGGGAGTGAATTTTGATACGAGGTGGGAGAGCACATTAAGGAAAAGCAGTTGGGTAGAATTTCAGAATCTTCTGTCACATTCCATCCGATCACTGGCCTGGAAAACCATTTCAGAGGGCCCGGGGCCTTCTGTCCCAGTCTGAGTCTGAGATTCATGGGGTTTCGACGAAACTCGAAGCTCATTGGGATCTTCCTCCCACCTCATGCGGAAATGGACCTCCTCTCACGACATCGCCATTGTGTCCCTGCATTCAGCCCTCTCTCGAGCCCCCTGTGGGACGGGGTGTGTGACTCAGTCGCTCTGGTTAAGATATCCTACTCCATTGCTGGACAAGCAGCGCCAGACTTAGCTCCGTAGGTTGTAGAGATCCTTAACTCCCCTACCTTTTGTCCTTGCCGAGAGTGTTGGTGTATTCCTAATCATGCCCTTAACCAGTGGTTCTCAAGGCTGACTCTGTGACAGAACCATCTGGAATGTCCTGCATTTGGCCCATTCCTGGATCCCAGTTCATACCTGCTGAATTGAAGTTCTGTGGGTAAGAGCCTGGCAAATATTTTTTAACAAAGCTCTTGAGACTAAGAATCACTGCTATGAAGCACTGATACTGTTTTCCCTGTGGTCAGCTTTTTTTATTAGCAGGACATCAAGAAAAGGGGCCTTGATGTGGAGCTGTCACCTCTATTCCCATCACAACGTCTTGGCCATCACGAGGCAAAACTGTCTCAGATGTTCCTGGTCATTATGTAGGGTTCTATTCCATGGTGCCCCAAGCTCAGCTTTGTGGAGGACATGTCACAGAATAACCCTGCTCTCCTCAGATCTCAGCCCATCATTAAGAAATGCTGCGAGATAGATCTGCATCAACTTGGAGAAGCAGAAAAGAGAGAAGGAGCGGGCTCTGGTGCTAGTGCTAAAAACAACTTGAGCAAAGATTTCTCTCCTCGTCTCTGAAGGGCCATTGGGACAGAGAAATCAGAGAAAACAATGAGGTTTCCTAGTCTAGCATCTTCGTATAGAAGTGAAGAATTCTTTGCAATGTCAGTTATCCCTCCTCCCCCAAATGTCTTGTGTCCACATTCATGTGATTATTTATACTGAGTTTTTTTTTTAACGTTGAATCAGATACTTTGTTGTATCCAGTAGCAACCCACGATGAGAATATACTGTCTGCTTCTTTCTGTAAGTCAGACAGGAAGCCCCTGCTTTTATTCTTCTTGCCTCTCACTGTGCCCTTTATGGGGATGAAAAGCAGATTTCCGCAACTGTTGAATAGTATTCTTTCACATCAAATAAGAGCAGCCTTCCCCACAATTGTATTTTTATAGTTTTGCATTTTGAATTTTTCATCTATTAGAACATTTTTATCACTCTCATTTGGTTTCTCTCCAAGTCCTTCAGTTTCTTCCTGAATTGAGTAGACACATCCCACTGCTTTTAAGTAGTTTTTCTTTCTTTCTTTCTTTCTTTCTTTCTTTCTTTCTTTCTTTCTTTCTTTCTTTCTTTCTTTCTTTCTTTCTTTCTTTCTTTCTTTCTTTCTTTCTTTCTTTCTTTCTTTCTTTCCTTCCTTCCTTCCTTCCTTCCTTCCTTCCTTCCTTCCTTCCTTCCTTCCTTCCTTTTCTTTCTTCCTTCCTTCCTTCCTTTTCTTTCTTTTCTTTCTTTTCTTTCTTTTCTTTCTTTTCTTTTCTTTCTTTCAGCGTGTCTTCATGCTCCTTCGGTCTGTCTGTAGTTTCTCCTGGGTTGGAGAGCCCAATCATCTTTCCCTTTTCTCATGTTAGACATGTTGAAGTATATGCCTGCCTCTCAAAGAACTGGCTTTTCCCGTGATTCCGGCATTCTTAAATGTGTTTGTCACCACAGGCCTGCTTCATCGTAGGCCATGGCTGATTGGACTAAGACAGCACCCGTGGCCCATACCTGGTTCATCCCTGTGTTTGCTTGTGAACAACTGGATGGTCCATCTGCAGAATTTGAACAAGGAGACTCTGAGCATAAGTTTTGGGTCTACAGCAGAAGGAGAGGAGGGTATCGGGGCAATGGCACCACTCTGGCAGGTGTACTTGTCCACGTGTCACCTGTAGATGTGAATGAGGGCACCTGTGAGCCAGCAGAGGACAGTTGGGAGAGAAGGAGAATGTGGCAGACACCCCAAGGAAAGCACCAATGAGAGATTTTCAGGCTCCTGACAGGGTGAGAGAGAGGAATATCGAGAGAGAGAGGAAGGAAGAGAGAGATGGACATAGAGATAGATAAAGAGAGATCGCTGAATTGATTTCCAATGGATTTCCAATTCCTACCAGACCAAGAGTAATGTGTTCCTATATGGTGTCCCTGTATCTATGATGAACTGTCCTTTTTCCAGTTTGGCCAGTTTGAGTGTCTGTTCCTTGCCCCCAAATGATTGCAGACTGAATCTCATTCTGAGCTGTTACATCTTGAGAATCATTTTCTTATCGTCCCCTGTCATTTTCCCAAAGGGACTGTTAGTCTATCCTTAAGTAGTTAGCCACATAGCACGATGAAAAGCACTTGACCTTGAAAAGCCCAACACGCGTAGATCTACTCCTGGCCCTGACATTTACAAGTTGGGTGGCCCTGTGCAAATTGTTTAAGGTCTCTGGGCCTCAGTTCCTTCTTTTATAAAATGGTGATAAATGATATTTGTTTCACAGAGTAGGATTTTATGAAAATTAAATACAATTTTGGGAAACATTTTAATTACCCTTCTTGTAATTAAGCTCTATGGCACTGCCTTGAAGGATGTGAGAGAACTTGTTCTTGACCTTCAGAGACAGGGGCTGGCAGATTATGGCCTGCAGGTCAAAGCCGGCTCACCATATGTTTCTGTAAATAAAGCTTATTGGAACACAGCTTCATTTATATACTGTCTGTGGCTACTTTTGAGCTACAGTGGCACAGTTGGGACCATGGGGCCCAGGAAGCCTAAAACATTTAGTATCTGGACCTTTATAGGAAAAGGTTTTCAACCTCTGCTCAAGAATCTTAGATTTTGATGGGAATTAATAAAATATCCTTTTAATATTCATATTGTATGTTATCGTAGACTTGAGCATTTAAGTTTTATTGGTCTTTAATGTATTTTAGCTTTTCACTCGTATTTTATGTCATTTTTACTTCTCTTTCACTGTCTTCATAAAGCGTTTTTAGCTGGCTATTTTTTTTTTTCCTTGCCTTTTTGATCTGTAACCATACGACATGTGAGTTTAACGCACTGGACAAACTCTCCCAAGCCAAGGACCGCGTGTGGTCAGTGCCATCTCGCCGAGGGCACTCCACCTGTAACTGACTGGCTCTTGCTCCTCTGGTTTTATGTCCACAATGTGGCCTCTTGAGAGAAGCTCAGAGCTATGACCTGACTCAGCGAGTATCGTGAGCCCTAAATCAGCATGAGCCCCTTTTGATGTTTTGTGCAAAACTATCCTTTGTTAACAAAATATACCACAACTCATAGTGTCGGTGACTGCAATGCATAAACACCATGGAACTCTTTTCCAGCAAGAATTTAAATAAGCATACACACACACACACACACAGAATTAGAAATCTTCATGCTTGGTGTAGTAAGTACATCAAGGATGTAGAAGTCAGATCCTTGAGCCTTGGGCCAAAGACCTAACTCATTTTAGTTTTAACATACCATCTCAATGGGAGACATTACCTACTTGAAGAGCTGTTGGAGGGATTAGTGGAACAAATGCACATAAGAAATCAGTCATTGCCTCACCTGTAACCCTTGTGGGCAGGGAGTGGTCTTGGAGAGTTACTTAGAGACAGTTCTTCTGCCAAGTCGCTGAAAAGTGAGGTGCCATTTATACTAGAGCTTCCCGGGACCAGAGAGCATCAGTTCATCTAGGCCTTTAGGTCTCACCAGGCCCTCAGTGGGACCCCCTCCTGGTTCACACCACTCCACCCACACCGGCCTTTGTTTTATCGTTGTATTGTTTTCCCATTTCCCAAGTATACCAACCTCTTAAAGCTTTCTTCCTGTCTCCTGTTTCTTGCCTGGTAAATGCTTGCTCCGTTTTCAGTTCCAGGATCAAGTCTTGCTCTCTCAGGCATGCCCTTTCTGAACCAGTCCACGTCAGGCTCTCCTCTGGTGTCAGTTTGTTCAATAGAAAATCTTTGAGACCCTGTGTAGGTGCTCGCAAGTGTGCTAGATGCTGCGGATGGAATGAAGGTAGAAAACGTCCACATCAAAGACCTTAATGCCACGTGCAATGAGCCAGTCAGGAAGAGAGACATTTTGTAAGAGTCCACTTCTATGAGGTACCTAGAATAGTCAAAATCATAGAGACAGAAAGTAGAGTGGTGGTTGCCAGGGCTGGAAGGGAGTGAGCATGGGTAGCTTTTGAGCAGGTAGAGTGTTTCAGTTTTGCAAAATGAGAGAGTTCTAGTGATGGAAGCGATGATGATCGCCTAACAGTGGGAATGTACTGAATGCAACTAAACCGTACACTCAACAGTGGTTAAGATGGTACTTTTCATGTTCTGCGTATTCTAACACAAAAATAATTTTTACGTTATGTGTATGTTAACATTAAACTAATCTTTATGAAGAATGGATCCATGTGGATCAATCAGACGGCTAGTGCAGCAGTCAGGGAGGGAGGCCAGCTGGGAGTCTGCAGTGTGGAATTGCTGGTGGGGATGGAGAGAATCTGATTGGCTGAAGCGGTGATGGGGAGGATGGAGAGAATCTGATTGGCTGAAGCGGTGATGGGGAAGGTGCAACAGCTAGAACTTGATGATGGATTAGCTGTGGTGCGGTTTGGGAGAAAGGGGGAATGCGATGTCATCGGAAGTGGTTCCTGGGTCTCAGGCTTGCCCGCTGGCAGCACCATTTACTGAGACAGAATCTTGTTACAGTTCTCACGGCACTTTATACTTGTCACACTTAGAACTAGATAATTAATTGGGCGGTCGATTTTCGCCCTGATGAACTATTAATAGCACACAAGCAGAGACTGTATCTGCCTTTTTTTGCTGAGCACCTGACATAACATCTTGTACGTAAGAGATGCTCCATAGATATTTGTGAAATGCAGATGACTTGTGGTCTATCGAATCTGCCTTTCCACTAACTGATTTGGTTCTTAGGCTTATTTCTAGTGTTGAGGTTTACGGAATCAATAATACTGCTCTCTTCTATCTGAGATGAGAACAGATTGGAGAGAGACATGGGGCCAGGTAGAAAGAGGTAAAAATATTACTTTTTTTTGGTTAAAACCATTTAGAGAATGTGTCTCAATCAGGTAGACTTATTTCCTCACCCAAATTAGACAGTCTTAGCAGCCCTAACAAATATCAGATCTTCTCTCTGGGGACATGTAGCACATGCTCTCCCACAGGCAGACGGAAAGAACGGGGAAGTGGGGCCAGGCTGAGCCTGCACACATCCTTACCAATCAGATACATTTGCTGCTCTTCTCTGGGAAGGAGTGATTGACGGGTGGCATGAGAGGCGGGGCTGGTCACTTTGGAACAGCGCACTCCTCGTGGAACCCTCAGTGGTGAAGTGGGAGGGCTAATAACATAGCATAGCTTTTCTCGCTGTAATTTTCAGAGCTAGGAGGTTTTTATGAGGGGATCTTGGGACTGGCCCAAGGCTCTGATCACCTGACCAATATCTGTTTTATCCATATAAGAGAACAAGCATGAGGGGCAAGCAGCTCCGGCTCCTCTGCTGTGTGTTCATCCTAGGCCAGCCTTTGCAGCATCTCTTCGTCCTTCTCAGTCTAACACGGACGGACATGCTGAGTTTCGATTGCTTTAAACATCTCACTTTAAAGGAAAAATACCTTCCTATAAAATGTTCTGGAAGCTATGTTTTCAATATCCTTTATTTTTTTTTTTTTTGGTCAAATATATCACACATGCAGACAAGAATAGTCGGCACTCTTAAAAATCTCAGATGATACTTCAGAGAAATGACAACAAAGATTGTTTCAGTATGAAGAATGTATCTCACACTCTTGAAGCTCAACAATTCAGATCTCACCGTGTAGCTCTTTCTCTTTGTGCCCAGACATTGTTTTAGGGATTAGAGGAGTCACTGAGCACACGCTTTGGCAGTGATATAGAATGAGGAAGGGACATGTTAACAGCCTGCTGTGTGACAGCTAGAGGTAGGACTTCACTTCACTGTAGGTGGGCTGATTTTAGAATACAAAACACATAAACGCCAGATGATTCTTTTCGTTTGCAAAGCGTTTCATACTTTACATCGAGCTTTTACTTTAGGTGGAAGTAGCAAGCCATTCTGCAGAGACCTCAGAATGAATGGCTTTCATCGGAACCAGCCTGGCTGTGGTCCTCACTCCTTGGTGTGGACTCAACATCTGGTGTCCACATGATGCATTGTGAGATGCAGCCGTTCTCAGGGTGCAGGAGAAGTCCGGTGGCCTTGCTTTTTGTGCAGCAGGGAAGTTCGAAACCCCTGTGTGGCCCCCACTGGCCTCAGAAAGAAGGCTGAGTTCTTTAATGTGCTTTCGAGGCCCTCTGATCTGCCCCATCTCAGGTCCTCACCTTGCCCTCAGGGCCTTAGTCATGTGAAAGGAGTTCATGTCCACTATGAGCACTAGTTCCTCTGGTCTCGAAACCACAGGTTCCCCCATTTCCTCTATTCTTAGAGTCCTTGGTGTCTTAGTAATTTTTTCATCCCACCCACAGGCCAATTAGAGTACCTAACTATTTCATTCATGAAGTTCTAACAATTTTAGTAGCTGCTTGAAAAAAAGAGCACACATAAAGTGAAGAAATATCTTTTTAAAATTTGACTCTTAAATACTCACGATTATTTACTTCTGGAATATGTTTACCTCATGTGCACTGCACAACTTCTCAAACCTTGGAATCGGACTGGACACTCTCTGCCCATTGATTTTTGTGCACTTACTACTTTTTATCTTACCACATTTTGGAAACCCAGCTTTGCAAAAAAAATATGGACTGTAGCACAATCTGATGTTGCAACCATGAGCTGCCTTGAGCAGGTAGTTCAAGTAGTGCCCAGTAGACGCAAAATTGCTGTGCCTTTCTGGCAATTTAAAAATATTTGATGCTCCAGTAGGTTTACTGGGGTACCCTGGGGCGCCTTGGCACAAAGTTTGGGAACCATGGTTCTGAGCCTTTGCATATGCTGTTCCCTCTGCTTGAACACCTCTCAGTCCAGCTTCTTGGTGCTCATTCTTCAGCTCCGGGCATGGAAATAGTGACTCCTAAAAGTTTTTCCTGAACCCTAGAGACTAGGCTTAGGAGGTATGTCTGTATGCTTCGTTAGCACACTATCCTTAATCCCACTGCTTTATCTCTTCACTTACTGTCACTTATTTTCACTTATCCTTCCCCACACTGAGCTTTAAGTTTTACTCCATGGAAAGAGATTGTCATATTGCAGATGCTTTGTAAGTGCATTGACAGAACGAATGAATAACCGACTTATCGGAGCTTGTTCAGAGTGAGTTTGTAGACTGGAGAAAATCAAAATAATAATTCCAAACAGGTTGACAGGGCCCAGGTTCTTTCCATTTGTATGAGGATGTCTTTTCTAAAAGCCCGACCTTAGGGACATGCCGTGTCTGTTGTCCCCATGACCTCATATGCTCCATGACTGCATACTGCCGACTTCCCCATCACAAGGACACGGCCTCATGAATTATGGTACAAATAACAGCAGAGGTCATTGTGATGCTTTTGCATTTATTCATGTTGTGAGACGTTGACCCATATACACATTTCTTTGGCTCGGAAATTGTAGGTATAACTTGCTTCAAATGTGTTTGTTCTTTCCTTTAGAGGGAAATATATTAAGTTGCCTGATGGCTCAAACTCCTGGCCTACTATAGCATTATAGAAAATACAGTTGTGCTGCAGTCATTTAATCTCGAGGTGATGGGGGCTTGGGGACTGGGCTCAGCTCTTATCAGAGGGATCAGAACGTGGGTTAAATGCCAGAGCAGGTGGGAAGGGTCTTTTCAGGCCTCAGCCAGCAGACGGTGGTCATCCAGGTGCCTGCACACTGGTCCTGTATATTTCTGATGTCCCCTGTGACTTCATATGGAGCTAATATATGTGTGTATGATATATATGTGCATATATAACATATTAGGTATATATGTTACATGTCACTTAACATAGCATAATATGTTATATAATATGTGACGTGCATGTTACGTATTATATAACATAGCATATAACATTAGGCATACGTGCGACATATGTGTATATATGCAACATATATCCATGCACATATATATTACATATGTGTACATATCACACGCATGTAGCATGCATGTTATGCATGTATAACGTGTATATGTGTTATATATGCATGTATACATATGTACGTGTGTGTATGTATATATATTTACGTGTGTGTGTGTGTGTGTGTGTGTATGTAAATAAAATGTTTGAGATCTTTCTAATGAGATTCATGTCCAAGAAGAAGGGTAGCCCTAACTCAAGTGGCTTTTCAGAGCTCTGCGGACATTGTTTTTCTTCAGTTCTGCCTTATCCTCAGAATATGAAGATGATAATGCTATAATAAGCCTTATATAACACACATAATCTCTTCGTGGTGCACGAATGCCAGCTAATAGTAATCGTAATCCCGATGAAGTCCTATGTATCTTCACTTAAGATGAACATTGTGTCCCATTCCCCTAAGATCCCCTGCCTTGTCTAGGTCTCTCCCATAGGCTTTTTTTTTTTTTAGGGGGAAAGATGCAGTTTCAAAATAGCCCAGTAAGATAGAAAAGTTTGTTCCCTGTTAATTGAGGCTCAGTGGTATGGAAGTATTGCCCAAGGTCAGCACAGCTGGCACCGCTTCTGTCTCTTCCTCTGCGGTGGCTCAGCTGATGCGAGGGGAGACGAGCCTCATTTCTACTGCAACTGGGTGGGCCTTGTGGACTGGAGCCCCACAGCCTGAGGCTTCAGGACCGGAGGTCGGCTGCAGTGTTTCATGGGGAAGGGCAAGGTCAGCTGCGGGGTCCACATAGGTGCGTCAGGTTTACTCTCTCGTGACCTTTCTTTAAATCAAGGGAAGATGTTTCTCTGCACCTTTACATGTCGTTAAATACTTATACTACTTCCAGAGGTATAGAAGTGATAAGCAGCAAGCTATGCATTAGAACCGATTTCATGGAATTTGAAACAGTGCACGGGAGCTCTGTTCTCCTCCTGGTCATGCTCCCACCATTGCTGGAGACACCGGGCAGGTGCCTGTGGATCTCACTTGCCTCGTGTGGGGTGAGCACAATGACGATCTCTCTCTACCTACGTCAATTCACGTGAAAGGTCAATGGCTTAGTATATTCACGGATGCTCCAAATAGGCCTCATAGTGGTCTAGCAACAAAAGAGAGTGATATTTTTATCAGAAGCACACGGGAGGTTCTCTCAGAGCCAGCCAGCATCCATGGTTTATGGGGGACGTGTCTTGACCCGATGTAATAAGATAATTAATAAGAACTTTTACCAAGCCCTTATCGCATACCTAGCTTGGGAAGATAAATGCCTCCCATGCACGATCTCGTTTATTCTTCCCAATGGTACCACAAAGTAAGTGCTCAGTGGAAGATTCTTAACTCACCTTTAACTCACATCCATTAGCCAAGCATTTCTCTGTTCTTTCTGTCAAACTACTGATCGGTGTCCACTGCGCATGGAGTCTCCTGGCTATTGGCCTACTTTCTGTTCAGCATTAGAAATCCCACTCGTTAATCGAGTGCTTAGCAAAAGTCACTTTAGTATATTACCAAGCCAGTTATGGTATATCTTCACCATATGATTAAATAATATAATTCATTCCATAAAACAGTAAAATACGATGCAGGAAGAAGCCATTCTATAAATATCTAAGTTGTATACATTGGAACGGTGAACCAAAGTCAGGTTGTCATAAAAACAGTTGTCAAATTAAGTGGAAGCAAGACAACTAAAATAATGGGGGGAAATATACACGGATGGAAGGAATTCTGTATTCTAATTACTTCACAAATGTCTTTTAAGGTTTCCCTACATTTTAAAGGTACCGAAGGCAAATGTGTTTGGCCATGTCTTTGTGGTCTAAGCAAGAAAGGAATTGTAGATTTTCATGGAGTGAAAGAGCCTTAGCCCGACATCAGAAGATTGTCAAATGAATACATATTTATAGGTTATAAATTAGAAGAAAATCTTCATAGCATCCACATACCACATCCGCATCCACACAGGATGGCGCTGTGTAGGAGGATTCCTGGGGAACCTTTAATCTCATTTTACAGATGAGGGCACTGAGGCCCCAAGAGGATTACAGACTTAACGCAAGAATGAAGAGACCCAGAGTTGACAGTTTAGATTGTTTTTATACTGTTGTCTGCTTCTGTCTTTAGAATGTCACAGGTATAATTCTAGGCACTCTGTAAACTTAGGCAGCCCTGGCAGCTTCCTCATTACAATCAAATTGCAGTGTCTACAAATGACATTGGTATTTTGCATTCCTTGACTTTTCCACCCGTGCTAAGGACAGTGTCCTCCTCTCTATACTCTAGGGAGTGATGGCTGTCCTCTGTATGGCACTCTTTCCTATGGGAAGAAGGACATGCTTAGTAACTTCTTTCCTCCTCCCAAGCCAAGGTAAAGGTCATAACAGAGAAAAGCCATCAGGTACCCGGAATTTGATGCTGTTTGCATTTGCTCCTCCTCTGGCTGAAGCTTCTTCATTGACAGGTGCAAAGATTGAAAAGGGTCAGGAATATGTGAGGAGGAAAGAAGCCTTCCTTTTGGAGGAGTTAATAACTGTTCCATCATCCGGTACAACAACCCAGGTGTGTGTGGCCGTGCCCACGTGTGCCCAACTGGCTAATCACATTCCTTCTACACGTATTGTGGTAGAATGCATCTTTCTCAGATCTGGAGAGGTCTCTTATCTGAGCTTTGGATTTTGACAAATGGCGTATTTTGGGATGTGGGTTTATTTCTGCTGAATGTCTGGCTTGATTAGTGTAGAGAAGCACATGCAAAGCAGGCTGGAGCCTCACCCCACCCCAACCTCCCCAGCCTGTACAATCAGGAAGTATGTCCTCCCTCCCATTGTGGCTGAAGAGGGAAGTGTGCTTTACATATGCAAATGCAAGCACCAAGTTTCACTTAATAATTATCAGCTGGAGATTCTATTGATGAACAGCTGAAGCTACTCATCAGGAGAGAAACTGAGTTAACCATTTGTAGGCCCAGAGATACTGCCACTTCCCACCACCCTCTGAATACGGTGGTGATTGCAGACAAAGGCCTCCGATTTCCCCCATTCTTTCCTTCTCCAGTTCCGAAGGGCTGCAGTCTGGCAGCTGAGTCTTCCTGACCCTGGTATTACCATGTGTGCATCTTTCCCCTGCCCTCACCTTTTTTCTGTTTTACAGGCTACAGAAGGCACAATAGATCCCTCTGCCTTTGTAGCAACGGGTTTGCTTACAGTTGTAGAAGAAATGGCTTCATGTATTCCCTGCAGTGGCTCTCCTGCATGGGCAACCAATTGCATCCTTCTAAAAAGGACTCAGGACAACCCCAAGACAGGGTACCCAGAATGTCTGCATGGAGATATCAGGAACTTTGCTTCTTTCTGCTTTTCTTTCTTCTGCGTGTGCACTTGCCCTCCTGGATCTCTAATGGTATATTTGGGCTGTTTTGTCAGTTTCACTTGTTCTAGCTGTTCCTTGGCAGAGTTCAGTGGGCTGTCAGATATGGTTTTATTTGGATTCTCTTAGTATTCATCTTTCCGCAGGAAGTTCCTTACTTTCTTGGTTCTTGTCGAAATGGTCCTGCTTCTTGTCTCTCTCGTTTGTCCCCTGCTTGTAACATGGGAATATATCTTTTATTTCCTGGAAAGAGTTATTTAGAGGCAGAAGGCAGAATGAAAACAAGTTCATTTTTATTTTATTCTTATTTTTGAGGGGGTGTCAATTTAACCTGGTTCTTTTACTTTTATTGCAGTAAGTCTTGGCAAGTTACTTAAGCTCAATGAGACACTCTTTCTTTCTCTTTAAAATGGGAACAATTAAACCTGTCTCAGAGAATTGGGACTTAAATAAGATAATGTGTGACACTCAGCCAAAGTGGGTAGTGAATAAGGAGCTATAATTATGAATCTCATTTGAAACCCAATTCCTATCATTGAGCTATTACAATAATTGCTTGCATTCATTGATTTAGTCACTCAAGACATTTACTGAGTGCCTACTATGTGCTTTGTTCTGGGACCTGGAGATATAATGCTAGATGAGACTGAGCCACAAAAGACCCTTCTACCATTGAACTTGTATTCTAGGGGTGGAGACAGGCAAACAAGAAGGAAACAAAAATATAGACTTGGGAGTAGGGGGGTGCTATGATGCACTCGATGGAGAATACAGGGGAACTAGTGAGAGAGAGACGGGGCCGAAAGGGTGGGCAGGAATGGGGTTTTCGAGCTTGGGTTTCAGATTCTTCTCTCGGAGTGATATTTAAGCAGATTCCCTAATTAAGTGGGTAGAAGCCAATAGCAGTGCAGAGGCTCCAAGGTGGAAGAGTCCTTGGCATATTCCAGAAGCATCTGGAAGGCCAGTGTGGTTGGCACAGAGGGAGTGGAGGAGCGTGTTAAGGTCAGAAGGATAACTGGTCAAAGTGTTATGGAGCCTTGTAACTCACTGTAAAGTATTTCTGTTTGAAGTTTGACAGGATAGCCATTTTTAAACGTCATCCAGCTGCTGAGTGGCTAGGAGACCGTTTCAAGGAGGGGTTCCGGTCAGGTGGCTATTGCGTGAGTCTGAGGAATGGTGGCACCTGGGGCTGGAGTGGTGGTGAAAAGGGTTTGTATTCGGGATGTACTTTGAAGGTAGAACCAACAATCAATTATAATACCGTGCAGCGTCTGTGGGCATGAGGGAAGAAATTCAAGAATCAGCCCTGTGTGCTTGGCTTTTGCACAAGGAATAATAGTGATGGGAGAGGAGAAGGTTTTGAGGTGGGAATCCAGGGCTCTTCTTTGCATGTGGGGACGTCAAGTGCTTCCTGAGTTGTCATGGCTTCCCACGGTGTCGTGAGCACATAAGAGTGTCCATTGATTATACACATCGTTCAAGACACTTGGGAAGCAAAAGTGATTTAACATGGCACCGGCCTTCACTGGTATGGTGTCTGCTCTGAACAGGTTTGGAGTGAATGGATAGCTACAGTGTGAAGCAAGAAGCATAAACAACTATTACAAAGGTCCTAAGAGCCACCACCTTAAATCCATTTTGTAGGAAGATGTAGGATATCCAGTGGCCACGAGAGGGACAGAGCAGCAGAGTCACCCTGATCAGAATAGAGAAGGGTTCCCTGAGGGGATTTCTCAGGGAGATCTTAAAGAGTCGCTGCTACTTCACCAGGTGACAAAAGCCTTCAAAGGAAATAGCACAGATATTTGATGCTTATTCCAACTGCCAGCATGCCACCCAGGAACTTAGCAGAGGGCTTGTTGGTGAATATCGTTGATCCTCCAAGGTGCTCTTCAGAGCCAAGAAGATGGAGGAGTCCTATAGTGCAGGAGATTTCAATAGCATATCCAGAAAATCCAGCAAAGCTCAAGCTAGGGTTTCCTCTCAACAAACTGCTCCATCGTCCCCAGCCTGACACAGCCTTTGAGGTCATCCCATGAGTAAAGCCTCAGTCCTGCAAAGAGCTCTTCGCTTTGGGGCCAGGAATTGGGATCTTGTACTGAGAACTCGCCATCTCTTGGGCCTTCTGTGTCTGTTAGTGCTCCCTACACTCCAGCCAATGCTTCCTCTTAACTTGGCTCTGCTTCACAATAGAGTTGAATCGAAGTTCCTTAGTTTTATTCTTCTTGACTTTTTTGATACTGTTGGAAGCATATGATACAAAAAATTAACAGCATCTCAGGAGTAGGAATTGGAAGAAAATAACAGTCTGTCAAAAGTAGAGACAGCAGGTTTTGCTTAATATAGGTATTAGCCCAATATTTTACCCAAACAGCTATCTTGCTCTTGGTAATGTCTTATCTTTGCCAAGTGCCCATCCTGATAAAATGTTATTTCTGTCAAGCTGAGCTCCTGATAAAATCTATCTCCTCCCCTTTCCCAAATCTATCTCGATAAAACCTCATTCTTCATTTCTGATTTCCTCCTCAGGGATAGTTTGGATTTTTGTCTGAGAAGAGTGCAAAAAGGAATAATAAAGGTTTTTATTTTCTTCTTTTTTTTCTCTTTTTTGTTTTTATATAAATACTCATGGGGATTGGAATGTAACTTCAAGTCAATCAAACTGATAAAGGGGGCTTGGAGACTGTGAAGAAGGGACAAGAAGCTAGAGAAAAGGAGGGCAGTCCCTTATAGGCGGGGGGAATGTTGGGGCAGGCTTCTGCTTGTTTTCTCTTGTTTTTAATTTACAATTGAGCTGAGGATGATAACATTGATTTAGGTGGCACGAAAGTTTGCAGGAAAGAGACGCTATTGATGGAATCAACCACTTTCACAAAAATACTTGCTTCCTTTTTCAAAATCTGTTAGAATATTTTTTATGGCAACTACGTATGCTATTAGGCTTCTTAGTCACTGCTGACTTTAACCAGAACAAGTAAATAGCCCAACTTGTCTTTGATAACTAACTCTTTCTACGGATCTCTCTTCCAGCCTCTTCCTTTCAGTATCTCATCAGGTCTAACTATTTTGTGAACACTGCAGACCAGAGTTGGGTTCTCCTGGTAGAGTGTGCCCTTTCTACAAGATGACATCCATAGAAGGTGGGGCAAGGAGTGGGAGGTTTGGACGAGGGGCAGTGACTTTGTCTCAAAGCCAGTTGACTGTAGTGGAGAATGAGGTACGTCGGAGGGCCTGGAAAATATGATGCCAATCGAGTCAGTTCTCACACTAGACCTCCTGAAACAGCAGAGGTGGGAACAAGGCATTTTCGTGCAGCACAGAGGAAGAGAGACCTTTGCTCAGATTTGGCATGTGTGTAATTTGAGGCACAGTGGCAGGTAAGCAGACTGACCACTATCACTGACAAAAGAGCATGAAGAACACTCTTTTGACTTCTAATCCTGTTTCGCGTTCAGTTTTCCTCTTAATGATCCCAGGGCATTTGTCCTCCAAACACAGAGGAATATGAAAGTCCGTGTGTACCATTAGGTAGCCTCCCTTCCTCCCTAGGAGAGCAAAGCACCATAGGTCGTGTTGGATGCAGTCCGATCCAAGTCACACTCATGATATAAGGCATTTGTTCTTCTGGATCCTTTTTACAAGAGGCTCTAACTCTCTTCCATAGATCTGGAAGAGAGTAGATCTGATGCCCTATGCCTGAAATGGGATTATCTAGGTGCACTAGGGGTGGATAAAGGAACAGGAATGGATGGTGTAGGGCTGAGCTGATTAATCTGGAGTTCCAAAACAGTTCCTGCAGGCCATGGGTGTCTTTCATCCCTCTGTGGTCCAAATCAGATTATTGTCAATACTCCTCATTAAAAAAAAAAAAAGTCACCAAAACTCTCTTTGGTCACTAAGAGTGACAATTTGTGGTTTATGGCAAGTATGAATTTACATATTTAGAAAACGATAGTTTTCAATATTCTTTGTATGATAAATATAAAATTTAAAAACCTTGCTGAAGAATCATCCACTTGGCTCTCTTAATTTGAATAAGATTTTAATTTAAAGGAAAAAAAACAGACCTCATTAAAAATTTTTAACTGTAGAAGATGGTTCTCCCCAGCCCATATGATTTGCCAATCTTGGAACATATTACTGGGATTTTATAAGGTCTATGAATATTTCATATAAAATAGCGCACTTATTGCTAAGATTTTAAAAAATAGATCAGTGGCAAAACTTATTAAATCTTTCATCTAGAGTGTTGCCAAAAGAAAATTAAGAAGAAGTTGTAAGATATTTGAGTCTGACTCTACAGTCAAGAGCCATGTTGGGGACTCTAAGGGGTATGCCCAGCTCCTACTTTGCAAAGAATAAAATTGTCATTCTTGTTTTGCTTTTAGTTTTGATGACTCTGCCAATTAAGGAGTTTGTATCCAGCTGTTGCATGTGTATGAAATATGGCACAGGATACTGTGCAAGTGGACATTCTGCTTTCTCAAGTTCAATCACTAGAGGCCACCACTAAAGCCGGACGTCTTTGAGGCTATGCAATAAGTGATTGACATTAATGAGCTAAGCGGGAGCAGAGGGTGATCCAAGATGATTGGAACGTGAATGTATTGGGCTTTCACATACTGGTCGAATCTCCAGATTTGGAGTGAATATCTACTCGCATTTTATGGAGTTAATTATATTGTGACCTTCCAATAGTTGTTTGCTAAACAGCCTCGTGATCTAAGAAAAGAACTCAGCTCTATTGTCACGTTGTTTGATGACATAAAAAATAGAGCACTGGGCACATTACCTTCAGCCTTGATTGGTGACTATTTGAGTGCTACTAACAAAGTCCTTCTGTCCAGACACCTTGGGGATCAGACAGAAATATGATTGGCCAGATTTAGAAGCAGAAAGACTCAGTTACTGCACTGTGAGAACAGTAGTTCAAAGACCAACTGCCTCAAACTTTCAGAACTTAGGATGTTTGCCAAAAAAAAAAAAAAAAGACATTTGAAGCTTTGAAATCATTGAACCTCAAGTTTCAAGGGGGCAAAACACTGACATCACTGCTCATTAAGGCACATTTCAGCACTTAGAGCCAAAACCCAGCTATGGATACAGCAAATTGGTGCTAAAAATGTCTTCATTTTCTTGACTTAATGAAGCTCTTTAGGACAAGGTTCCGAGAAATAATTTCATGGAGGAAAAAATTCAAATCGCATTTAGCCTATGACGAGGAAGCAAATCTCGGCTTCTTTCCCTGGCCCTGTGGTTGCAAATTCTTTTTAGAAGCTTATGAGAAACTCTTTTCTTACTGTTGTTCAGTCTTTGCCAGAAGATCTCCAAGGTCTTTGCTGGAACTCAAGTTTGCCTGGGATGCCAAAGATAACTTCCAGAAAATCACTTAGGGGAGTTTTTGGGTAAAACATTCTCTGTTTACCCCTAACAAGTGAGCAGCCGTGACGTGTCATCACTGCCATTTCCTCCCCATGGCAAATCCGATTCCACAGTTCTGGAACTTAGGAAAATTGCTCAGCCTGGACCCGTGTCTTACTCTGACTTATAAACTGCTCAGAGTTACTGACATGTCAGCTTGTCATGCAGGCATCCAGTGAACAAAATTAAACAAACAAGCAACAACAACAACAACAACAAAAAACATGAGACTTTTAAGACCAAACTGAATTTTCTAAATTTTTCTAAAATGATTTGGTCTCCACCAGTTCATTTATTTTGCAATTTCAACATGCATCGAAGGAGGATGTTTTTATGTTAATTAAAAGGAGGACTTTGTGTTTAAAAACAGATTACAGCGTGTTTACTTAATGAACACAGCCTAATGTGGAAGGCGAGAAATTGGAGAAATCATTAGATCGGACTGACCTATTGGCCAAGAGAGGGGAGCCCGAAACCTGGGAAGTGGGGGGTCTGGCAGCTGGAGAAGTGGGGCCTGGCTTTGGAAAGAGCTCTTATCCTGGAAGGAGAGGGATTGACAGGATCAGAACAGCCCCAGGCTTGTAGGAGCTAGAATAATGGGGAAGCCTGGGTCCCAGGAAATCAGGAAGGTCCTGGGTTACAGGATGGGAGCTCTGCTAAGGGTTAGAGACTTGGCATAGGAAGCTGGGGCCCAGGATGAGAGAAGCACTGGGATTCAGTGTGACAGGGCTGAGACCTTTTTTGCATTTAAGCCAGTTTCTTAAATTTGCCTTAAGGAGCCAACAGATGTGCTTGCAAATTGAGTTTATGATGTCTCAGCCAGAAGGATGGGAGAATGCCTGAGCCAGTGTTTCTCAATCTTGAGTACACATGAGAATCTCATGAGGATCGATGCTTTTTAAAATGCTGGTAACTAACCCCTCCCACTGGCTGAGATTCAGAGCTAATAAATCTGGGATGGGACCTGTGCACATCGGTATTTTTTTAAATTCCCTAAGGGATTATAATGGGAGCCAGGACTGAGAACCACTAGCCTGAAGGGTTAGGGAATGAGGCAGTAGCAATAATAAATTAGATTGGACTCATTCGGAGTGAGGCAAACAGGAGACATTCCGGTTTGGGGTAAAAAGAACAATTGAGCCAGTGAACCTGGGTTCAAGACTCTCCCTCTGCCATTCGTGGTTGGGACGGCATTGAACAAGTTAAATCATGTGTCTTTCTTTCTAATGTTTTATTTGTCAAATAGGGATAGTGAGAACACCTATTTCATTCAAGTGCGATATAAAATGAAAGGACACACAGCCTCTGTGTGCACAACGGGAACTGACCAAGTGTTTGTTGTTGAATTTGATGAGAGGATCTTGAAGGAAATGGAATTGCTTCTGTGTGTTGTAAAACTACAAAGTGTGGCGGGAACAGGGTTATCATTAAGAACGTTATCCTTGGCACCTGTGAGTGAGGCTGGCAGGAACGGGGGGGGGGGGGCGATTGGAGGTGGGGAGACTAACCAACGAGACCAACGTCCTAAGACAAGAGTCCACCGGCTAGGGCCTGCAGGTCAAATCTGGCCCAGCACTTGTTTTAATAAATAAAGTTTTATTGGACCACAGCCATGTCTATGTGTCACGTATTTCTGTGGCTGCTCTTGTGTTACCCCGGCAGGTTGAGTACTTGTACCAGAGACCACATGGCCTGCAGAGTAACACATATTTACTCTGTGGGTGTTTACAGAAAAAAGTTTGACGACCCGTTTTAAGATATGATTAAAAGGCTTCTTTGGGGATGGAATGTCTGAAATGGAATGAGAGAAGCAAGTGCTTCAAACATCAGGGAGGAGGAATTGGCAGGCCCTGGTGACAGCTTGCACGTAGGGGGATTTTTGCCATATAAAGGTTAGGGAATGCAGTGTCTTCATCACGGGTAGAATGATGCAGGGGACAGCCTTCCTGAAATCTGGGCATGAGTGTAGGATTTTGGTGTCCCTGATTAGAGAGACCTGTCTAGGTCTGTCACCACTGAAAGGGGCTGGTGTGAGCCCCCCTGCATGGGTGGCCTCAGGGCTGGGAGGCCCACCCAGGTGCTACCTCCTTTTCTGAGCCCTGTGGTTCTATCTGTTTGCAATGGGGCAGGAAACATCAGCACTTCCGAGAGAGTCAGAGATATGCAATGCACACACATTGATTCAGTTCATTACTTAGGACGTTTTGGGTGGCATACCCCTAATCTCTGTCACCGTACTGCAAAGAGGTTGATTTTCAATTTACCTTCTTTGTTCTGAATCTTAAATGATTTGATTCTTTAATTCAGAGCATTCATCTTGAGTGGATTCAGTGATTCAAATACAATGATAAATTGCTGTTTGTTTAAAAGTTTTGGAGGGAGGAGGGAGATGTTGTAAAGTAAGATTTCTGAACAGTGTCTCATTTGACATTTTAAACTCGAAGTGGGCTGAGCCTCAACCCAACACATGTGGGCATTCTTGACAGAGATGCACCAAGTGTAAGAGTAGACCATGTATATCTGAAAAAATAGAAACCTGGAGGAACGATAATAGAGAAGCAAAGGGAAAAGGGGCTCAGAAATGAGGGATCCTATTTGCTATTGGATTTATGTGTCATGCCTCCAGACGTGGGTGGGGCAAAAAGGAGAAATTTGAGTACTCTGATTTGACCTGATGCATGCGTGTTCACACACACCAACGTCCCCCATTTTATATGGGGGGGGGCACTGAGTCACACGCAAGCTAAATAACTTTGCCTGGAGTTATTTATTAGTTAAGTGGCAGAACCATAATTCAGACTCTATTTCAAATGCCATGCTCTTACAACTCTACTGGTTTGCTTTTCTTGGTTATCTGACTCTCTTCCTCCAGCATTTAATATTATAATGAGGTCACTTTTTTAAATAACTGATAGTTTAAGATTTGCTAGACTTATTTTTTTCATGCTTTTTTTTTTTTAAGTTGTAAATGCCAGTCTTTTCCTTCATCCCTTATTCAAATTCTTAAGTACAGGCAGTGTAACAGGCCCTGGGGATAAGGAGACCAGGTACTGTGATCTAGTTGTTGGTCCCTGTATTAGTCGGGTTTCTCCAGAGAAACAGATGAATAGGGTGTGTGTGCGCACGTGCATGTGCGTATGAAGAGATTTATTATAAATAATCGGCTCACTTGGTGGAGATAGTCGATTCCCAATGTCCTCCAGGTGAGTCGGCAACCTGGAGACTCAAAGGAGCCAGTGGTGTAGTTCCATTCTGAAGTCCAGCCAGCTCAAGACGCAAGAGGATCCAGTATTTCAGTTCAAAGGCTGTCAGGCAGAAGTAATACTCTCTTACTTTGGGCAGGGTCAGCCTTTCTGTTCCATTCAGGCCTTCAACTGATTGGATGAGGCCCACCCACATTAGGGAGGGCAATTTGCTTTACTCCGTCTACTGATTCAAATGTTAATCTCATCCAAAAACACTTAGAATAATATCTGGACACCGAATGGCCCAGTTGACACATAAATTGAACCATCACAGTCCTCAAATTGTTACTGATCTACAACAACATGAGTATGAAGTTGAGAGTAGTCATTTAAAAATTTCTAAAACAATTGGACATCAAGTATGTGATCATCTCACTGAGCAGGGTATAGATGAATTTGTTGAAATCAAGTGATAAATTACATGTGGGACAAACTATGTACTAGGCAGGTATATTAGGGCCAAGATTTTATCCAGGATTTATTGATGGGAGGGGGGACTCTTTGTTCACTACTTATTTTTTGGGGAATACTGATGTGGGCATAGTATTTTTCATAGGCCAAAAATCCCGTATGATGGTGTTTATAATGACGATCTGTGCACAAAGTAGGGGAGTGGTCTTGGAAGAGACCAGAGACATCATGGAGAAGTTCAGAACACACCTGAGGGGGCCAGCCTTTTGCTGCCCTACCCCCCCCCCCCCAAAAAAAAGGATAGGAATAGCTGGAACAAAGAACCAGAGAGATGAGTAGTCCAGGAACAAAAGTGAGAGTGAGGATGAATAAAGGTAGATAAGCCACGACCATGACAGAGCATCAGGCCCTGCTCGTACCAACATCCAGCCACACGACATTGGAGTTGATCAGCTGGGTTAGAAACGCAGGGTCCATATGTACCATGAGCATGGAAAGTTAGAGCTGAGAGGGTCCTGGAGCACACTGCTCTCCCTTTTGGAAGCGGGAACTGGCTGAGGAAGATAACGTACCTTTAAAACAAACATACATACCAGAAATCATAATTCTGCCATTTATTGAGCATTTCTTAGGAGACAGGCACAGCAGGAGTGTCGTCTTCTCCAACATGGGTTCCCCTCCATGAGGCCGGGCATTTACAGTGTGTCTTCATTGGTGACAAATCTACGGAGTTTTAAAGTGGGGAAAACACTTGGAAGCCTTTGAGAGAGAAGTTTGGTTAAAACCATTTGGGGTCTAACAAGGGTAGAAGTGGACACAGGATGTTGAAAGTGTTGCCCACCAACAACCTTGGAATTATGATTACATAATTATGCCTTTATTTATAACCACTTAATCAAAGAATTATAATTTACTTCCTGTCAACATGTAGACTGTGGAGCTTTATGGAGAGGAGTTAGGGGAGGTGATCGGGCCGCCATGGGGGAAGCCTGCCTGCTCTTCCATTTTGCCTCTGGATGAACTTGGACCTGCCTAAGGCCGAAAGCAAAAAGGTTCAGAGGCCACATAAAAAAGTAAGCTAAGGTTTCTTGGCCACTTGTTCCTGTATACCACTTAGAGAACAGCCCTGTGTTTAGAAAATTTATGGTCTTTAATATCGCCAATTCATTTTACCCATAATGTCACCCACTGCCCCGTTGGGAAGGGGTCGGAGGGACCCTTAGTCCGAGTGCTTCTCAGTGAGAGGCACAGCGCGTGGCGCTTTGTATTTTGGTGTCTTTCTTAAGCCTCCCATCACCCTTGTAAGGTGGATATTTCTGGTCCCATTTCACAGAAAGGAACACTGAAGCTAGAGGTATTTAAGTAACCCCTCCAAAAGACGAACTTATAAGTTTCATTTGTTAATTTTCCAGAGCTTCTGGGACCCAGAATTTGCTGAGTTCCCACCCACATGTTCCAGAATTCTCACCGTGATTCTCATCCCACTGCACCACAGTGGGAACATGGCTTGAGCTTTTAGAGTCTCAGTTTCCTCATCTGTAGTGAGGACACCGACCGCCACCTTCTTGTGCTGTGATAACCTAAGGCATCCTCAGCGTGAACTGCCCAGCATGGCACAGATACATAACAGATGCTACACAAGGCGTGACTGCCCACTCACAGAGCTAGATGCTCTTCTTTCCCCACCCCTCCTGGAAAGGGTTGATGTCACTCAGGAAAACACAATTGCTATTAACTGCCTATTCTTTTTTGTTCTCGGTGGAACTAATTTGATTTGGCCAAACAGGGAGACCAGTTTCAAAAGCTTGGGTCGGAGCTTGTAATTGGTGAGCTTAGTGACAGTGCCATTCTAATCAGCCTGTGACTTCACGTCCCCACACACTCGCCTCGGCCTTTGATCTGCCGTCCTGGGCAGTGGAATTCAGCGAGTCCTATTTGCTGCATTGATAGGAGAGGACCAGGAGCTCAGGAGTTTAACCCTGAGGTGATTAAGAGGGGAGAAAAAAAAAGGAGTCATGTTTGTGAAGACCCAGAGACACATCAAAAAGCCCTGGGCAGAGGCGGTATAGCCCGCAGCACAGGCGAACCCCGCAGGGTGTAATTCACCGCATTCTTTGATGCTCAAGTTTTGTGAGTCACACAGACTCTCTGGGACAGTTTGAAAGCTCAGTGGGATCTGGGCAGGAAGGAGAAAAACTCCAAGTATGACAAAAGAGGAGTGTTTTTTTGGCAGGCGACTGAGAGAGGGTAATTTGCTGGAGATGTAGTTTTTGCTTGGTAGTCTCTGAGGCGGCCAGCGTGCAGCTGGATCCTGGCATTTCTGCGGCGTGGGGACCGAAGAGCCAAAGCTTTCGGTGAGTCTTCTGTCGCTGAGGCTCCTCAACAGTAAGGATGCATTGAGCGCCTACTGTATACATGGTAGTATGCTAAGTGTCCTTGGGAGATGGTTTTGTTTGTTTGTTTGTTTTTTACATTCGTTGTTCTCTATATATGGCCTATCATGCATTTAAGTATAAACTCTACAGTCTTGGGCATAAGAAAGAACTGGGTACAGATTCTGACACCACTGCATTCTGGTGGTGTGACCTTGAGCGACCTACTTACCCTGGGTGTGATTGTTTCATGGAGTGTTGCTGGCACTCAGTTTAGTGGTAACTGCTTTTCAGGGAAAACTTTGTGATTGATGACACTCCTAACTCTCTTCTTCCTCGTTGCCCTTCATTGCCCTTCAAGCTTATTCTTGGACCGGACACATGTGTCCACCCTTCCAGCACTGATCAGATACCGTGCTGTGTTACCGCAAAGATAAGTAAGGCCTAGTCTTCACAGGAGACATTTGATAAAGCATTTGCCAAACGCAGTGTGACAGGGACACGTTTTTTGTAGCACTTATGTACAAATACTCATAGAATATGCAGAAGGATATTTCATTACAATTTGAAGAAGACTTCTCCTGGGAGGTGATGCCTTCTAAACGGTTTTGAAGAATGAATAGGAGTTCATATAGGAAGAACTAAATAAACTTAGTCATTATTATTTCTTCTTTTACTTCTTTCTTTTTTTGCTTTCTTCCATTCCACTTCCTCTAATTGCTTCGCCCCTCTCTCCCATTCTCTTCCTTCCCCTTCTTCTTCATGCTCATAATGCTTTATTGATATCAAGAATGTCTGACTAGTAACATGCCAAGTCGGGAAGAGCAGACAGTGCATTTAATTAGGAAAAATTATATTATGATTGTGTTCTCTAAACAGCATGCTAGTTTTTTATCACCGTCATAAGTCATTCTGTTCTCAACTTTGTTCCCAGTTCAGTCTGGCTGCATTTATTTGTAAAACTCACTTTCCATCTGCTTTCCCTTGTAAATGGGAGTGTGAAAGGAAATTGGCTATGTAGTAATGGTTATCGTTGGGAGGAGGGGCTGGGGTGTGTTTCATCCGCTAGTTAACTCTTCTCTGGTCTTTCTGCCCCCCCCCCAACCCCCGCAGATGGGAAGCCCGTGTCCCTGTCTCCGCTGGAGTCCCAGGCACACAGCCCCCGGTACACCGCCTCCAGCCAGCGGGAGCGTGAGAGCCTGGAGGTGCGCGTGCGCGAGGTGGAGGAGGAGAACCGCGCGCTGCGCCGCCAGCTCAGCCTGGCCCAGGGCCGGGCGCCCGCGCCGCGCCGGGGCAACCACTCCAAGACCTACTCCATGGAGGAGGGCACTGGGGACAGCGAGAACCTGCGCGCCGGCATCGTGGCGGGCAACAGCTCCGAGTGCGGACAGCAGCCAGCCGTGGAGAAGTGTGAGGTAAAAAGCACCTGGAGCCATGCGAAGGCTCAGCTTCCTCCTCCCGGTGCAGGGGCCACCTGGATGACGCACCGCCAGGTGCTCGGGAAGAACTGGCATTCTTGACTCAGGGCCTGGGTGTCAATCTGATTTGGTCCCTAGTTTTGCTGTATGGCCTGAATAATCGTTTAGCCTCTCTGAGCCTCAGTTTTGCCATCTTAAAAACAGGGATGAGAAGGCCTGCATCACAGAGGTACCAAGCGGAGCAAACTGATGGGGCCGGCTGCTTGTTTCTCTTGTGCCTCATGTGGACATGCTCAGGGTTTCTGCACCCAGTTGTCATGCTGGGGACCCCGTTACTTAGACCACAGGGTGAATGTCACACCTGGAGCTGTGGCCCTCAGTCTCATTTTATAAACGACTTCTGCGATTCAGAACCCAAGACTTCGTCTTTATTTCAACTTGTATAGCTTAATAGTCCCCCCACCCCTTTAAAGTATGCTTTATTTCTTAGTAATTCTTTGGACATTTGGAAAAGTTACCCATCCCCTCTCCCTATAGCCCTTCACCCCCTCATCTGTGCAGCCATGCTTATGTGTGTACTGAACACACACACACACACACACACACACACACACACACACTCTCTCTCTCTCTCTCTCTCTCTCTCTCTCTCTCTCTCTCTCTCTCTCTCTCTCTCTCTCTCTCTCTCTCTTCCAGCCTCTTCCAGTTCCCATAGACAGGAGTTAGAGCATCCCTGTTAACAGCAAGGCTCTTTGAGACACAGAAAGCCTGAGTTTATAGCTCAGCTTTGGGGCTTTCTGCTAGGAGGGCTTAAGCAAGTTTTCTAACCTCTCTGAACTTCAGAAGCCTCATCAATAAACTAGAGAAGGTAATACCAGCTTCATGGAATAAGTGTAAGAATTAAATACGTTGGCCATATAAAGTCACGATAGTATCTCTTTTTCGATTATGGGCAGTTTTTTATTATTTTTAGTTAAATACAGATATTACCTACTCTTTCTTCTTTTTCATTTTATGGCCACATTCTCAGAATATTAGATTTCAAACCCCTGAAGAGAAAACGCTTTGCCAGCTGTAATCTGCTTTTCACACGGATGGGATTATTACTACTATTGGCGATACTGTGCTGTCACAAAGTAATACAGATCGGGCTTATTGAGTGAGGCAGACTCAGTTCTGTGGAAGGCTAGTGGCAAGTGAGGAGACTTTAGATTTAAACTGTCAGGGAGAGCCCCTGGGGATAGTAGGATTTCTTGTGGTTTCTCAAGCCTGGTTGAAGTGTGGGATGGTGGAGAGGTGGAGAAAGGTAGATGAGGAATGTACCCGTGAGTAGGACAAATATGAAGCAAAGCATTGTCACAGAAAGAAAGGGTTCAGGACGAGGTGAGTTAGTCAGGCAAGCACGGAGAACTTGGGCAGCAAGTGATTGCACTACGTTATTTTCATTCATTCGACAAATATTCATTCTATTTAGCCACAGGTATGCATTAGTCACTGTGTCCTCTGTGCCGAGAAATGGCAAGGAATGAAACAAAAGAACCCTTTCTTTGGGTTCTTGTGTTTCGAGGTGGAAAGTGGAGGAAGAGATGATAAACAACAGATAGAGAAATACAAATGTCAGGATGCTACACGATCCCACATGCTTTTTCGGCCCCGACTGCATGCCAGGCCTAACCTCGTTTAATCTGCCACAGCCGTCAACAGTGGCCTGTTATTGAACATCTCTCTTCTACTTATTGAGCATCTCTCTTCTACATCTTTGAAAATGGGGAGTCAGTCATGTTACCAGATTCCCTTGGTTGAGGCTGGTCAAGGGGGGGTCCTAACTTGGGGAACCTCTGTATTTGTCTAGGTAAAGGCTGGTTTGATTTCTTACAGGTTCTCTGCTCTCACCTTATGGCCATGGTGTCGATTTGGAGTGAGTGATGAAACCCTGGGCCCTAGGTGGGAAGGCCCAGAGGGAGAAATGTTTTTTTCTTGAGTGTGGTTACATCCTTATGACTCAGGCCTACTTAAAGAACTGATGAAGAATCAAGAAGGTGAAAAATAGAAAAGGAAAAAGAAAAAAAAAAGAGGGAGAAGGACAAGTGTAACAGAGGAAAACAGGGAATTTCTCTTCCTGCTGCCATCTGTCTAGATGGCACCTTCATTCTCCTGCTTTCTGAGAGCTGCACATTCTACTTCTGCGCTGAGCATCCTGCAAAATAGTGTAGACAAAGGCCATTGGAAGCTGAGCCCTGAACCTACATCCTGGTGCTTTCTCAGCTTAATGTCCTTATGGCGTTGACCAAGTTATATCACTTTTCAGTACTTTGATTTCCTCATTTGTAAATTAGGGGTTAAGATCAAGTTCCTGCCTCAAAACCATTTTAGTAGCGACAGTGGATATTAGAACTTGGCTGAGACTCTAAGATAGTGTTATTAGCATTCAGTTGCACTGTGGTTTATCAATGGCTTCACGTCTTATTTCTCTTTATGGTTAAGAAGTCTGGAGGGATATCAGTGTTGGGGATGCAGGCTTCCTTTATCTTTCACTCGGCTTGCTTAACTGACATTCTCAAGGTCATCTCGTGGTCAGAGCTTCGGTCATGTCATTCACATTTCAGCTGGTGAATGTGAATAAAGCAGAATTAAGAAAATTAAGAAAAGCAGCAGCATTAAGGTGAGGCATCTTTCCTTCATTTAAGAACACATTTTAGAAATTTCACAGTCAATTCCTTTTAGATCCCACTGGTAGCATTTCTTTGCAGGGCTACTTTTAGCTGCCACATAGCTGCAAGGGAGCCTGGAAAAGATAAAATTTTTATTCAAGGAAGCCATGTTCTCCATTAACATACTGGAATTCTGCTACTAGAGAGAACAGGTATCATGGTTACAGTGAACATTCTCTGTCATCTGGGTGGTTCCCCAACTTGGTTGTGCATTAGAATTAACATATCAAAAATGCATATTCAGGGGACTCACTCCAGATCTACTAATTGAGACTCTCTGGGAGTAGTTCCCAAGAATATGAGTCCCTCCAAGTGATTCTGAGATAGTAGAGACTGGACACCACTGCCTGAAGACAACACAATAAATGAGGGGGTGATCTTTATCCCTGTGCTCTTTGAAAGATAATGTAGCAATATAGTATTTCAGACCCTGAGGTTCCTGATTGTTGCTATAACTTATTTAGCCTTTTGACCCATATCTGAGAATTAGGTTTTTTCATTTGTCTTTCTCTTCCTCTGTATTAATTGATACTATTACGTCTTAGACCCTTAAAAGGCAATTTCTGGTAGAATTTGTCTGTAAAGAACCTCTGGTTCTGTTCAGATCTTTCATAGTTGAATTTGAAACTCTTGATCTGCTGGCATCTGTCTACTCTGAGTGCACATGTACCTTGAGATGCTAGCTTCATACCCATTAGCAATATATTTCCTCTGTCTCCATTTTGTGTCTATAAAAATTTTAGTGAGAAAGCCATAGAGGCGAACAAGATACGTCAGTCAGTGAAGTCAAAATAGAAACCTCCCTTCATCATGACACCTGGCGGTTATAAGTGCTGAAGCTCGTCTAGACACCCTGTCAGCTGCAGGGCCTCGTAACGAGGGACTTCACCTTCCTCTCTTGTTGCCCTGAAACTTCTCTGAGATATGACAAGTATTTCTGGAAACTCTTCTGTAATGATGCCCGGGGTGTCAGCTGAGATCTCTGATGATAGAAACAACAGGCCTTTGCCAGTCTTGGTGCCCTCTTATCATTTCGTAATTATGTGGTTTTCAAATAGCTGCCTGTTTTGTCCTAGCATTTCTTTAGTCAGGCAGTGCCGCTTCAGGGAGGGGCTGGGTTTTGTGTGCCTTGAGACTTGGAGCAGATTCATCCTCTTTGATCTGTTCTTGTGCCTGTGTGTGTACGTGTGTGTGTGTGTGTGTGTGTGTATTGCATTTCCAGTTCTGGTCTGCTTTGGAGGTCAGCAATGGTATAGCAGAAAAATCATTGGAACTGGAGTCAGAGTTCCTGACCAGGAATCTCTGCTTTGCCAGTCACTAGTCATGTGACCTTAGACAATTCAGGTATACCCCCAGAGTCTATTTCATCATTATAACATGAGAATATGCTTTTCCCAGTGCCCTTGTGAGGGCAAAATGAGAGAGCTGGTGGGAAACTAACTTTGTATGAGTGTCACATACTTATTACGATTATTCCAGTTTTCTATTGCTGTCCAGCACATCACCTAAAACATAGTGGTTTAAAATGCCTGTCGTTTTATTTAGCTCTCATCATTTCTGTGGGTTGGGGGTTTGGGAAGGACTTAGCAGAGTGGTTCTGCTTTGGAGGACTTCATACGGTTGCCATTAGTTTGTGGCTGGAGATGGGACAAGGCAGGGCAACGGTAGGGGCCGGCTCAGCATCCCTCTTCCCTGTCATCAGTGAATGGCGACCTCTCTGAGCAGTCTCTCTGCGTAACTAGTTTGGGCATCCACACAATGCAGCATCCCCGGGTAGACGGCTGCTTACCTGGCAGTGAAGGGCGTTCCAGTGGACAAGGCAGAAGGGAGGCACGTTTTATGACCTGGCCTCAAAAAGCCACATAGTATCACCTCTGTTTATAGTGTGGTCTGTTAGCTGAAACAGTTACAACAGTCCACCCAGTATGCAGGGGAGTGAAAACCCACACCCCATTTCTGCATGGGAGGGATGTCAAATAAAACACAACAATTAATACAGTTATTATGGAAAGTCAGGTAAATGGTACTCTCTGATGTCAGGCTACTTTTAAGATAGTATCCTCTCTTTCCTTCCACTCCACACTGCGAACCTCATTTCTTAGTAGTGATTTAACAGTAATAAACGTTAATATTAACCTTTAAGGTATACCAGATACTGTGCTAAAGCTTACATGAAATATCTCATTTAATCCACACTACG
>PVKZ01006284.1:0-37326 GCA_004027375.1 Macroglossus sobrinus
GGGGCGCCCGGGGCGCCCGGGAATCGCCGGCGGGGAGCAACCGGGCCCGACCTACGCATGCGCAGCGCCCGCGACCGCCCCCGGACTACAACTCCCGCCGTGCCCCGCGCGCGCCCGCCGCCCCGCCCCTCGCCGCGGCGTGCGCCCCCCGGAAGTGGAGCCCCGGGGGGCCGTCTCCGACCTTCGCGCGGGGGCGGACGGGCCGGCAGGTTTGGGGAGGCGACGGCAGCGAAGAGCCCGATGCGGGCAAGCGGAGCCGAAGATGGCTTCGGCTGGAGACGGCGACTGCGAGGGCGCCGCGCCCGAGGCGGACCGGCCTCACCAGCGGCCCTTCCTGATCGGCGTGAGCGGCGGCACCGCGAGCGGCAAGGTGCGGGGCTGGGCGGCCCGTCGGGGCCTGCCGTGTGCCCTGTGCCCCCGGCTCCCCGGGACTCCGGGCGGCCGGATCCGGCCTGGGTCCGGAGCGCCGAGGCGCCTCCTCCGGGGCGGGGGCTCGGGGAGGGGCCGCGGCGCTGGTGGGCCCGGCCTGGGCTGGATCGCCGCAGGCAGGGAGTGGGGGCGCTTGCCTCCGGCTTCTCCAAAGCCTCCCCGCCGGCCTGGACCCTGGGCACCCCCAGGTCCGTGCCGCCCCTGCCAGTGCCCCACGGCCCTCCTGCCGAGTCCAGCCCTGCTGTCGCCGGCCTAGCGGGCAGCCCCCTGGGGGACTGCTGGGTCCCCAGGACAGGCCCCGGCCCCGTGGCGGGATGAGCGGTTTCAGGGGGTCTTGTTTCTGTTCCTAGTCAACTGTGTGTGAGAAGATCATGGAGCTGCTGGGACAGAACGAGGTAGACCACCGGCAGCGGAAGTTGGTCATCTTGAGCCAAGACAGGTTCTATAAGGTCCTCACCGCTGACCAGAAGGCCAAGGCCTTGAAGGGACAGTACAATTTCGACCACCCAGGTAGATCGAGAAGAGTGTAGATCTAGAGGTAGATCTAGAGGGTGGGTCGGGGGTTGCACAGGGATGCAGAGAGACCCGAGTGGTTCCATGGAATGGCCCAGGTGGCCCGAAGTGGAGGCCAGGTGCACTTTGCAGGAGCTGCTGGCTCCCTGCGTTGGAGCCAGTCAGGAAGTCTGCCCTTCCCAGGGGCCTTTGGGATCATCACGGAGATCTCTTACCTTCCCACTGTTAGGGGCACTTGGCACACACCTGTCTGAGCCCACCTTCCCTTTCCCCACCTGCCCCAGGGCAGAGTCCCCGAGAGGCCAGCAGTGGGGAAGCACTGGATAAAGGAGAGAGAGGCCCTTAACGCCTGCAATTCTGGGCCTGGTTGCGGGCCAGGGCAACAGGTGGAGATGGGTTTGATGAGGCCAGGCTGCCCCCACCCGCTGCTACTCTGTGGCTGGCTCCCATCTTCATACCTTTCCTGGGACACATGGGAAGAAGTCATTTGGTGGTTAATTTCCAGAAATAGAAGCAGATGCCTAACCCACCTCCCTCCCAGCACTAGCTGATCCGGAAATCCCTGTGTCCAAACGTGCGGGTGGGGCAGCAGCCTGGGCAGTGGCACCGCCGCGGTCAGCAAGGGCAGGTCCACCCTGTGGTTTGCAGGACTGTGGAGGGCTCTAAGTAAACTGTGGGGGCGGCTCCCAGTCCAGGTGTTCCTTAGGGTCATGGGTCCCGCTGGCACCAGCCGTGGGAGGCTGACCCCAAGGCAGAGGGAGCTCCCTCCTGCCCCCGGACACCTGGATTGTCTTGCCTTTTGTCCCATCTGTGCAGATGCTTTCGATAACGATTTGATGCACAAGACTCTGAAAAACATCGTGGAGGGCAAGACTGTCGAGGTCCCCACCTATGATTTTGTGACCCACTCAAGGTGAGCAGGTGGCCCGGGGCTGGTGAGGGCCTCCCCTCCGGGCTTCCTCAGGACGCCCTCTCCCACCGTGCCCGTTTCCTCCACGGAGGCAGTGCCTGGAGACCGCCGCCTGCTGTCACCTGACAGGTTACCGGAGACCACGGTGGTGTACCCCGCGGACGTGGTCCTGTTCGAGGGCATCCTGGTGTTCTACAGCCAGGAGATCCGGGACATGTTCCACCTGCGCCTCTTCGTGGACACCGACTCCGACGTCAGGCTGTCGAGGAGAGGTGAGGGGGACGCAGCCTCCGCCCGTGGCCACGGCGGGTCCCGAGTCCCGGGGCCTGACGGTCGCCGCCTTGGTCCTGTCCCGCTGCAGTTCTCCGGGACGTGAGCCGCGGGAGGGACCTGGAGCAGATCCTGACCCAGTACACCACCTTCGTGAAGCCTGCCTTCGAGGAGTTCTGCCTGCCGGTACCCACCTTTTGCTCGCTCGGGGATGCCTCTGTCCCTTCTCTGAATGATGACACGTGGCACCCATTCTGTGGGAGCCGAATGTGGGTGATCGTGCTCTGCTTTATAAATGGATCTAGCGTCTTACCCCCAAGAACCCAGGGAGTGGTTCCCAGCTCTCAGAGTTTCTCCGCCCTTGTCCCCCGCAGGCATATCCCCTCCTGCTGGCTTTCAGCCAGGTCACCTGCACTGCCTTCCCTGTGACCCCGACGGCCCCCAGAGCCCTCTGCTCTGGCCTGTTGTGTCCCCAGCGTGCTTCTCGCCATCTGATGGGCCTGGGCCCCTGCTCACTTCCCACGGAACCCTCTTACAGGCGCTCTCCATGTAGGAAGGGATTTCATCCGTTTGCGGCCGGGAACACCGCCTGGCACGTAGTAGGGGCTCAGTGCCACCGCACTGGTTTCCCCAGGCCACGGAGGTGGAAGCGCTCGGTCGTGTGGACGTGTGTCCTTTCCTCCGTGTTACTTTTCTGACTAGACAGGACTTGTGGCTCCACTCAAACTGGACTGTTTTAAAGGGAAATTTAATACTATTTTGCTGCTTGGAGGTAAAAATACAGCACAAAGGAACTGAAACCAGGGCTCCTACTTTAGATAAGTAGGACAAATGAGCTGTCTGCTGCTATAAAAAAAAACCTTTAATTTTACAATTACATTCTAGAAAGTAACTAGAGAACTAGATTGACTTACAGTAGACGCCAAACCTGACCATGGAGGCAGCGCCATCCTTGGCCAGGGCCCCAGGAACTGTCTCGAGCCTCCCTCCCCCGCTTCACGCACTGACCCTGTCCCTCCCCGCCCCCTGCTGGCTGTTAAGACTTCTCTGCCCTTTGCTGGGCTCCAGCTCTGCTCCTCCCGCCCCCCACCGCCGTCAGCCTGCATCTGCGCCCCACCGGCCAGCCAGGCCCTCTGTGCCCAGGCCTTCCCTGGGGCTCCACTGCCCGCAGACACAGCTGCCCTGGGCCTTGGTCCCTGCCCCCCTCTGTGGCTCAGCTCTTGTGACAAGCCTCCTTGGCCCAAAGCCACACGCCAGCAACACCGAACGGTTTGTAGGTCCATTCCACACACCACATCAGTTTCTGCCCCCTCAACCTCTGCTTTGCCTGATTCAGGTGTGTCCCCCTCCACAGCATCTGGTGGGGACCCCTGCGCCACCCACTGTATCTCCCTGCCTGTGGCGTCAGGTCCTGCTCGCTCCTGCAGGAGAAGCACGTCACGTGTCCTGGCAGGTGCCACGCTTCCCTTGGCCGCTGAACTCAGTCGTTAGCTCAGGTCGCTGTCTTGGCGACGGTGTTGGTGGGAACAAGCGAGAACAGCGATTCCGAGACGCCAGAAGAGATGCCCTTTCTTCTGGCCGCCTCAGCCCACCTTCTGCCTCCCTTCCTGGAGCACCGTCCCTCACGCCTGGTTGATAATCACCCCAGACTCCTGCCTGCCCCCCACCTGCCTGTGACACAGCCATCTGGGCACCCCAAGACACGCTCACTTGCCATTGTTTCGAGCCCAGCCCTGAGCAGCTTAAAGTCACCTTGGGGGAGGGACAGATTCCTACGAGACCCTCTTTTTGCCTTGCAGACAAAGAAGTACGCAGACGTGATAATCCCTCGTGGGGTCGACAACATGGGTAAGGACCAGGCCTGACCCCTCTGCCTGATCCCAGGGCCTCAGGGCGGCCCTGGCCCAGCCCAGAGCAGCCGGTGAGAAGCCCATGTGAGGCCTGTCTGTACGTGTGGCACAGGTTTAAACTGACACATTCCACGTCAGTTCCGTCTCAGTGAAGCTGGTGGGAAAGGACAGTTACAGCAAACTGGGGGGCGGGGAGTCCCTGTCGGCAGAAGTCCCTGTCCTTTAACCAGGTGTGCGTCAGCACAAGCCCTCGCAGGCCCAGCGGTAGGTCTGGTCGCGCTCCCGCCCCGACGTGCGTGTCCGCCCAGACTGGGCGCCAGGCGGACAGGACCAGCGGGGCCGCCCGGCCGCGTGCGCCGGGGGCCGGGGCCGGGGCAGCCGGCGAGCGACGGCGGCTGAGCGGCTCCTGTCTGTCTGCCGCAGTTGCCATCAACCTGATCGTGCAGCACATCCAGGACATTCTGAATGGGGACATCTGCAAGTGGCACCGCGGAGGGTCCAACGGGCGGAGCTACAAGAGGACGTTTCCTGAGCCAGGAGACCATCCCGCGGTGCTGGCCCCCGGCAAACGGTCGCACCTGGAATCCAGCAGCAGGCCCCACTGAGGAGCGGCGCTCGGCCTCCAGCAGGACCCCAGGAGGCGCCCGCCGGCCCCCAGAAACACCTGCCGCTTCCTCTGCGGCTCACTGTGCTGGGACGCGGGTTGGCGGGCCTTCCTGGTGTCCGCACCTGCTCCCTCACGGAGGGTCACGTCCCTAGGTCACACTGGGAGTGCCGCAGGCGGGGTGGTGAGCCCCTGGTGGCTGCTTCCGGGAGGAACACAGGTCACGTTATTTGGGGGAAGACTGGACACTGGCTGTTTGGTATTTTTGACAGCGATCTCTCGGACACTTTCTACTAAGGTCTGCTTGTCACACACACTCGCGAATAACAAAGTCTGAACAGGTAACACTTCCCTTTATGTATGCTCCATGCCCAAATGTTCTGCTTCATAACACCGTCCTAGTTGTGACCTGTTAACCCACTTTGGTAACCCCGTAGTGGGCCGCGACCCGGTCTGGTACACTAACCTCAAGAGCCAGAGACGCCCCATCCCCGCCCCGCCACCTGTGCTCTGAAGGCGGGGTGTGGAGGAGCCTGGGGGACAAGCTGTTTTGTAACCAGCATCACAGAAGGCAGTCTACCTGTGGGCGGGCGCCAGGTGCCTTGGGACAGGCCTGCTCTAGTATAGCCACGGCCTGAAGCCAGCCCGTCTCCCTGCGCTCCTCCCCCGTCCGTGGCCTCACGAATCCCTGTGGTCTGCGTTGTCCTGTTTTGTCTTCCCTCCCACGTGGTGGCCATTTCTGTAAGAGTGCCCCCTCCCATTGCCACCAGCCAAACTCCAGGGGCACCCTGGTTCCTTTCTGTTGAGTTGTAGCTAATACATAGCACGCATCGGCCGAGTAAGGTGGAGCGCCACGGCTGGTTTCTAGTGACTGACAGTTTGTCAAATATATTACATTCTTTTTGGAGAGAGACTTAATAAATAACAATACGAATGCCAATTTGTCCCTTTTTAATTATACCAAAAGAGGCAACTTCAGGACAAGGAAACGTATGGTGACACAAACCCTGACTGTTGAAGGTGCTGCCCACACATCTCGACAAACACTGGCTTAAGATTCAGCCACCGTGACCGGAAGCCCACCTCCCCTCACCCCAGTCCCTGGGGACCGGGGCTAGCTCAGCAGCTCCAGTGGGTGTGCGGGAAGGACCAGGCCCGTCTGCCAAACCTGCACCCGCAGCACCTGCATGTCAAGACGGGCCCGCCAGGCTGACCCTGACTCGCCTGTCCTACGCCAGCCGCTCAACACAGCGTGTCCTACGAGTTAGTGGACACGGAACATGTTACTTAATTCGTGGGAAAACAAACTGTTTAAACGAGGCGCCTGTCAAAGGGCTGTTAAGAACAGGGCCTCTGGCAGGCCTGGCGGGTCCCCCAGAGCCTGGAGCACGCCGACTGTCACCCACCACTCGGCAGAGACGGCTCTACCTCGTCCCGACCCGGCCCCGCTGTTCTTCGCTGTGTCCTGCCCTAGTACTTGCGGATCAGGATGTCCCAGCTGTCCTTCCAGCGAAGGGCCCTGAGTTCGCTGGGCGAGAGCGACCTGTCCCCATAGGTCAGCGGGCGCAGCGCGTTGAACACGTGGCAGGCGGCGGAGTACCACGCCACCACCAGGGCGCCGAAGAGGCCGCTCTGGATCTGGGACCTGCGGGCGCCAGACCAGGGCACAGGCGTGAGGGGCTGGCTGCTCCTCCCCGTGTCCGCCACCTCACGGCGTCTCCGCACCCGTCACCCTCGGGGTCGCCTGCCCCGGCCTTTGTGCTCCTCCTGCCGCCCACTACCTCATCCTCAGCCGTCGCATGCTGGCTCACGCACCCTGCACGGCCCTCCCCACGCGCCTGCTTCTGGAACCGTCCCCGTCTAAACGCAGATGCCGGCGTGATCACACTGCAGCCCTCCTGGCGACCAAGACCCAGCCCACGCCCTTCACCCTGGCCCCTGGCCTCCGGCTCCGGCTCTGGTTCACCCCGCCCCTCCCGCACAACGTCCGACCGGCAGCTCGGCCACCACGAGCTGCGCCAGGACGCACGGCACACCCCCGTTCCCGCCTCGGTCCCTGGTCTCAGCCACAACCGTCCTTCCCGCTTCCCACCCACATGCGCTGTCTCCACCGCCAGCCCACCTCGGCTCCACCCTCAACCCCCGTGGCGCCTCCTCTGTGCCTCTCGTGACCGAAACCTACTCCACGTCACGTCACGCCGCAACTGTCTCTGGTGACCCCCCGGATCGCCGAGGCGTGGCCGCGCGGCCCCTACCTGCACAGGCGGTCGCCGACGTGCTGCAGGACCGCGGGGAGCAGGAGGATCTGGAAGGTGAGAGCGGGCAGGTAGTGGTAGAGGAAGAGCGTCTTGTCCATCAGAAAGAAGGGCAGGTAGTTCGCGGCCCAGCCACCGGCGCACAGGGCCCCGGCCAGCACCCAGCGCAGCCAGCAGTCTGCGGGAGAAGCCGTCTTCAGCCAGCGCCACTGACGCGGGCCCTGCCCGTCAAGGCTCTGCCCGCCTCGGGCGCTGGCTGACTCATCCCTAAGCTACACGCACAAGTCTCAGTCCTTGACTTGTCGGACCTTCCCCTGGCCCTTGGGGACCAGGCCCAGGCTCTGCGTGCTGGTCACCAGATCCCAGCGGCCTCAGGCCTGTGGGGCAGGGACTTGGGGGGACAGCAGAGTGAAGGTGCCTCCAGGCCCTGCCTGCTGGGATGTTTACTCCTTTTCCGCTTCAAGGTGGTTTGAAGTGGCTTTTTGTAACAGGTGAAGCACCACCACCCACGGCCGAGCTCCTGCACTGCTCTGTCCTGTCCAGACACAGCCAGGGCCTGCGATAACGAGGCACCGAGGCCGTGCTCGTGTCCTGGGCCGCACAGGCAATGGGGAGCTGAATTGCAACACTGTCTCTAGGGGCACAGGAATAATTTAAATTCCCTGGGTGTAGAGACAAAGAGGTCGCCTTAAGGTGACCTGCACTGACCCTCGGGGAGGTCACAGATGTTCCTGCGGCGTCTGAGCAGGTACCAGAGGAAGAGCAGGGCGTAGAGCACGGTGGCCAGGCCGGCCGAGGCCCAGATCACAATGTTCCCCAGCAGGTGGATCTGTGCCTGCGCGTGACAGGGAGACACTGTCAGCAGGTCCTCCGGCCCCCCCAGGAGCGGCTGCGGCGAAGACGCCCGCGCACCCTCCAGCCCTAACCGAGATGAAGGTGCGTGCTCCCGACGAGACCCCCTTCCCATTCCCAAAGTGCCGGGGTGCTCTTAACCCGGGAGCAGAGAGATGCTTTTTAACGACAGCTGTTCCCGGAGGGACTGGCGGAGCGGGGCAGCTAAGGACGACCTCGGGGGCCCTGCTCCCCGAGTGCTCGCTGGCACTTCTGGGTACAGGGGGGTTTTCACTCGGCTGGTCCACTGCGTGACGCTGAGCATGGCTCGGGCGGGGCCGGGCTGGGGCAGGGCCAGCAGCGTCGCTCCCGGGCGTGGAGGGAACAGACATGTGAACAGAGGGGACAGCTCAGACGCCAGGTGCCGTGCGGGAACAAGGAGGGTGTTTTAAAGACCACTCTCGGGGGAAAAGGACAATGCACCCCCATGAAAGCAGGAAGCCTGGCTCCCTTCGGCATGCAGATGTGACCCCACGCTCCGGTGTCTGACGGGCGTCCCGGCGCCCTGCTGCCGCTGTGCTGAGAGAGCAGCAAGTCACCGGCCTCGGTGAGGGCGCTCCGCAGAGCCAGGACGCGGCGAGCAGCAGAGGACCTCGGGGCCCGAGACGGCTCCGACGGCGGCTGGCGCCAACCCCCTGCACTTACGCTGGTCCTGGGGTGCAGCCAGTAAGCGATGTTGGTGTCCAGGGTGACCCAGTCCAGCGGCGTGGAGCTGTACTTGTGCTCCGAGTCGTCGGTCCTCACTGTCAGCATCCTCCACTGTGACAAAGCCAGAAAGACTCAGAGCCTTCGCCACTCAGGGTCAGTCAGAGGTCGGAGCAAACCGCTGCCCTTCCACGTGGCCTGTCCACCTCAAGTCCCTTTGGGTCGTGTGGCAACGGTGCGCTGGGCCAATGGGCACAGTTGTCAGGAGACCTGATTCTAACCGAGCTGTGGCTCCGGTCACCTCGTCCGTAGGTAAAGTGACCGGCCCTGGTGCTAAGGGCATTTTCAGATCCGGGACCCCACATCTGTGGTTCTGACGGTTCTGGGGATCCGCCGTGTTGACCGGGGCCCATTCTACCTGACCTGGGGGACCCGGAAACGCACCCTGGCGACGTGGCAGTCTGCGTGGCTGCAGAACCTCCTGACTGCAAAGCCACAGCCCTGCCCCCGGCAGTGCTGCGCTCGTCACTTACAGCTCGTCACCACTGCCACGTCCGGTCCCCGGTCAAAGACGGGTGGACGCGGGGACGTACGGATCCCACAGACCCGGAGCTGCTCCGGGGGGAGCCGCCCCGAGAGCAGTCACGCCTCCCCCGCGGGTCACCTGCAGCTCCGAGAACCTGGCCATGAAGCTCAGGTTTCTGCTGATGTCCGTCTCGGGAGGCGAGTGCAGCTCCAGCTCCCTCTCCTTCTGCTCCTGGCCTGACGGAACACACCGGAACCCAAAGGAATGGGAGTGGGGTCGGGGCAGGGGTCACCGCAGAAAGCTGGCTTCCCCACCCTCCAACGCCCCACAACTCAGGCACACCCCCAGCCTCCTCCACGCGAAGCCACCGCGAATCAGAGCTTGGGGTCTTAGGGAGCTTGACCGGCGTGCGCAGGGGTCCCTCGGGGCGTGGGAGCCGGCGGGCGGGACTCACTCTTGCCGTAGCGGTGCTCCTCCACGGTCCATACGGTGCTCTCGTGGTGGCCCCGCGACAGCTTCTCCCCAACCACCTCCAGCTGCCGGAAGCCCCAGTCGGGGAGGTGCGCCCCGCTCATCTGGAGGGCAGACGTGGACAAGAAGCTATGATGGGAAAGCCCCGGCCTGGTCCCCGCACCGCCGGCCGCTGGTGACAGACGCTCCTCCGCGGGTCTGCGCGCTAGGGCTCAGTGCTGAGTCATTTGGACTGCCCCCCCCCCCCCGCCTCTGCGGTGACCCACAGAATCGACATCCAGCGACGTCCTGCCCCGGAGGGCGCAGTCCGGTGGAGTCGGGCGCCCAGGCCGTGGGCCCGGGGCGCAGGCCGAGCCGCGCGGAGGGTGCGGGTACCTTGAGGACCGCGGAGGTGTTGAGGTGCACGAGGCGCACCTCGGACAGGATGGTCTTCCAGACGTCCGTGTCCGCGTCTCTGTTCACGATGTCCTGCAAAGCACGCCCGGCGGTCGGGTCACTTTCGCGCCCCAGGGCCCCTCCCGCATGAGCGCGAAGGCCAGCCACCGAACACCGGAGCCCAGCTGGCTGCTGGCGGGGCGAGCGCCCGCAGGAGCAGGCGGGCCGAGCCGCCGTGACAGCCACGCATGCACGGCACGGGGCAGCCCCAGGGACCCAGGCCCCCTCCCCCGCAGTCCGGGATGCCTGTTCACCCGGAGGGCTCGGACGGCACAAGGGAGGTCAGGGACTGTCCCCGGGAGGTGTCCTTGCTGGACTCCTGACATCGGGCAACAAAATCTAACATCTGAAAAGCACTTGGCGTCGTCCTAGCCTCATGATGACCCTGTGAGGTCACGTAGCTGAGAACCGAAGAGCCCAGGGGCTAAGTGGGAGCTGGGCCCTCGGGCCCGCCTGGTCCTCAGCCATCCTCTCTCTTGCTCCATGTGGGGCTGAAGGGGCCCCCTGCAGGGACTGAGGACGACGGGGGTGGGGAGGGATCAGTGACGAGCCCTCAAGCAGCACGCAGGCAGCACGCAGGGACTCTTGGGGGAGCCTGACGGCAGGGCTGGCACAGAAACCCCTAGGATGTGGCATCGTGGGAAGGAACTGACACCTGCAGCACGGAGCAGAGGGACGCACCCCCGTGCACAGAAGTGGGACGCCAACCCCCAACCTTGCTGCACGGGGTGGGGGTGTGTTAAGTGGGGCTGCTGGAGGCTGGGAGGGAGTCTGACTCTCGTGGAGACCCCGGCACTGCTGCCGGGACGTCTAAGGCCTCACGCACGCTCACGCCCTTGAATTCAGATGGTCCACTGGTCGCTCACACAGCATTCCTCCCGCCCCCTGGCCCAGGACGCCACGTGCAGCTCTGGAGGGCGGGGGGGGGGGGGTGTCTAGGGGGCCTACCTTCCCTGAGTCACTCCGAGGAAGGTGGCCACCAGCCCTGCTGCCCCAGGAAAGGGCAGGCCCCAGGAATCCCCCCAGGAAATGCAGTGACGAGGGCACTTGTCACTGCTGAGCGAGAGTTGATGGGAGAAGCGCCACAGTTGAAGGCACCGGCCGGAGCTTCCTACCCCGTGGTCAGTGACCTGGTCCTGGGGCTGAGTGAACGGCCAGCACCCAGAGCCCGGCACGGGGCACTTGCCACCGCCCGTGAACCCGTCACGACCCGGGAACTGCTGGGTTCCCGCGGTCCACAGAAGGAGCGTCTCTGCTCCTTGTGAAAACGCCTGTGCTGCAGCTTCTTTGGGACTGAAGGTCACTGGCCTGACTGTCCGCCGGCATCGAGACTGCTCCACGGGCGTTTGGGTGCGGTGACAGCCCCAGGCCCGCCCGGCGGGACTCACCAGTCTCCAGAGGTTCTGGGCCGGCATGGAGACGTTGTAGTCCACGTAGCAGGAGACCTCCTGCGAGTGGGGGCTCAGGGGGGCCGCCACGTCGTGCCTGGAAGACGAACAACGCTCAGGGCCCCACGCCCCGAAAGGCCGCCCGCTTCCTCGGGGGAAAAGCCGCGTTCGCAGGCTAAGCAGCTCAGCCTCAAGGGACAACCGGCCAGAGTCACCACTGCCCGAGGGGCCTGGCGATCGCCAAACCCTGAAAAGGAAGCGACTGCCACAGTCACGTCCCAGAGAAAGCACACACAGGTGGCATCTCAGAGGTGGCAATCTGAACCGTGCACGTGTCCCCGTGCCACTTCCAGGGGACAAACAGAGTCCCCCAGGAAGGTGCCCGCTGTCCCAAGAGCACGGCCGCGTGCAGGCTGGTGGCACCCTGATGCCAGGACTCGGAAACGGCTGAGGTGCCAACCTCCCGTGACGCTGGTGCCCTGACCTGCCTCCAGCGTGTTGCGGCTTCGAAAGGCACACGGTCTGCTCACTTCCCTCTTCTGCCAAAGCCCTGTAGTGACTTCCACAGTGTGACGGTCACACTCAGAGTAACGTCCCCACCTCTGCCCTGGTTGCAGGCCCCTGGTGACCCGGTGAGCTCCAGCCACCCTGGCCTTTGGCCTTCCTGCCGCTCCTGAACTGGCCGGGCGCAGCCCCGTGCCCCTCAGGGCCTCCACTCTTGTTTCGTGTGTCCAGAACGTTCTTTGACTCAGTGGCCCACCACTCAGCTTCGTTCAGGCGTCGGCTGAAGTGTCCCCGCATCAGTAAGTATTCCTCGCGCACCGCCCCGCGCTTGGCTTTATCCGCGGCGCTCACAAGGCCGGCGCTACCCCGTCCGTCAGCACGTGGCCTGTCTCTTTGGGGGGCAGGGAGGACTGTCCTCTTGCCCCTGCGCTGTCCGCGGTCCCTCAGTAGTGTGCAGTGCATATGCAGCACGGTGACATGCGGTGAGTGAACGAGGGAACATGGTGTTTGTGAGCATCTGGGCACATCGCTGTGCCACCTGCTTAGAGGTCAGGTCAGGTCAGGCCAGGGCCAAGAGCAGCCAGTAACAGCCCTGAGACTCCATTTATGAGACTCCATTTATGTGACCCCACGCCGTCCTGCGGGCCCCACGCACTCCAGGGGGCACTGCGTGATGGCCGCGTCCACACTTCGTCCTGCGCGGCTGGCGCCTGGCCACTCTCCCGTCATCAAACCCTCCCCGGCTCCACTGGGGGGCGGGGCTGGGCGGGGGCGGGACTCACGTGTTGAGGACGCGCGTGGTCATGCCGTGCACCAGCTGCACGATGTCCCCGTGCCGCACGGGCCTCGGCGGGTTGCTCACCTCCAGCCGGTGCCTGGGGAGACACAGGCAGGCTGAACCGGCGAGCCCGGCGCCCTCGGCAACCGCACGCCTGCGGAGTCAGGGCCCCGAGGCCCCACATCGGGGGCGATACGGAGTTGTGCAGCTGCCCAGCCACTCTGCACTGCCCATGGGGTGAACGCATGTGAAACAAAACAGACCTTCTGTCCCACTCTTTTTTGAAACCTAAAGTCACACTCCAAGCTCCGAGCATGGTCCCATGGGCCACGATCGCGTTTTAGCTGCTCTGGTATCTATGAATGCCATGACCATACACGTTCTGTGGCTGCTCAGAAACCCTTCTCCAAGAGAGACACTTCTGTTCAATGTCCACTCAGCGAGAGTGGACGCAGGGCCTGCTGGGCCTTGATGCTGGGCCGGGCACCGAGCACAAAGCTAACAGCCAGGCGTGGCCCGCTGCCCTGTCACTGCAGTAAGCGGAAAAGGCAGTTGACAAGTGAGCAACCAACAGTCAGTGGTTGTGTGACAATAGGTACATGGAAGCCAACGGGACAGTGACAGAGAGGAGGATGTGAGGCCTCGGAGGGCAGCCTCTCAGAGGAGCCCGTGGGTGGGGTCGTTCCAGGTGGGGGGAGAGGGACAGTTTGGGACAGACTGGCCGAGCAGCCAGGAGCAGAGGCTGAGTTCATTTCTGCACGAGCTAACCCCGACACGGCTCAGCACAGAGCTGGACTCAAAGCCTTCGGCAGGGCGCGTGGACAGACAGGAGGGCCCGGGACGGTGCCTGGGGGCCTCGTCTGGCCAGGCCAGGAGGCGAGCGCCATCGACTCTACCTGATGAAAAAGGGAAAAAGCAGCACGCCCTGCCCAGGGCCCCGGGACCCGGGACCCGCACGCACCTCCCGGGGTCCTTGACGATCCACCAGTTGTTGACGTCTTTGAAGGGGTAGCAGGTCACCTGCTGCTGGTGGGAGCTGCCTCGGCCGTTCTCGTATCTGCAGAAGGAGCCGGCAGAGGTGTGTCCGCAGGGGGCGGGCGAGGGGCCACTGGGCCCTTCTCCCGAGGGCCACATAAACCCGCCCAGCCAGGGGCCGGGCGAATAGGGATACAACCGACAGGAAGTTCCGACGGAAGAGGGGCGAGGGCAGGGAGCCCCCAGGCAGCGCTCACATCACTGGGAAAGTGGCCGCCCGTGCGCGAGAGCCTGGGGCCGTGCTCGGCAGGCGCCTGCCTGGCTCACACGCAGCAATGACCAGACTCACTGACCGTCAGGCCAAGAGCTCAAAGCCTTACACACCCCTTCACAAAGAGTGAGCGCTGGCAACGGCAATACACGCAAGAACAGCTCGTAACAGCTGACTAGCTGAAGCGGCCCCTCTCCTTACATCATGGGGTAGGTGCTCTGGTGAGAGTGGAGCCAGCAGGGCACAGGCTTGCCGAAGGCGTTCTTCAGCGTGACCTGGGAACCGTAGGCCACCTCCAGTGGCTGGCCCTGCGTGACCCGAGCCAGCCCTCCCTAAGACGAAAGCAGAAACGGGAACGTGAGAGAGAGGATCGCACTAGCCTCCCTGACGGCCCCTCCCCACGTGGTGATTAGCATCACGTGGCGAGCGGTAACGGCACGTGCCGTAACCCTGTCCTATCACAGTATGGATGCAGCTGTAACTGCAGCCACCACTGACTGCACGCTGCCCCCGAGCCGTCCACACCCCCCCTCACGTCGTCCTGCCCGGCACCCGTGATGACAGCAGCTGTGTCTGTTCAAGAGACGAGAACACCGAGACGGCTGAGCGAAGAAATCCACCCACACACACAGCACTGGCGCCGACAGAGCCGGCGTTTGGGAGCAGGCGTCTGCCCTTGGTCTACGTTCCTGACCGCCTCAAATGGTACGGTTTACCCCCTTTGAGAGTTTGCATGAACGTGAGCCGAGCCTGCCCTCTGAAGCACGTGGGCCCGCCCGGAGGCTGCGGAACCTCCCGGAGGTCCCCCGCAGGGGACAGGGCCGGGGCCCACCCTTCGCTTACTCCACACCGACAGTACAGTCAAAATCGCTCGCAAAGACGGAAGCGGGCTCCCCATTTCCTGGACGGTGCTTACGTCGGAACCTCTGAGCCCGCGGGGCCCTGCGGTGGCCGTGGCCCCTGCTTACCTCCAGGCTGGCCTGGAAGGCACTGGACATGATCTGGTCGTGGGGCCCAGAGCGGTAGAGCAGCACCAAGTGGACGTAGAAAAAGAGCAAGTACATGGCGACCGGCACGACCACGAGAGCCACCACGCGGGCCAGCACGTGACAGAGCACACACACCTGCCAGAGGGAGAGGAGCGCTGTGCCCACGTCCCAGTGCGGGCGCCCACAGCCAGCAGCAGGAGTGCCAACGCTGACCCCGACGGGGCGGCCCGTCCGCCTAACGCTCCCGCCCCGTCCACCTCCGCGCCCCACGCCGGCCGGCCATCGCCACACTCGCCACCAGCACCCACGTGTGACAAAGTCCGGTCCCCTATCAGATGCCAGGCGTGGACGGCAGCGACTCCGAGCACCAGCAGGTAAGTGAAGACACCCATGTACTTGATGCTGTGAAGATGGACGGAGAGGAAGTCAAAGCGAGACTCAGTGCGGGGCGGGCGCGGGCGCAGCCGCGGGCCCGGGGACCAGACTCACCCCACTGCGCAGGCGCACGCCACTCCCGTCAGCGCCAGCCAGAACCACCAGCTCAGGGAGAAGGGCCTGGGGGCAAAGTGGAGAGGCAGAGCTGAAGACAGCTCCCTGAGTGTCCCAAGGAGCCACGTTCCTCAGACGCCTCTTGGGGTCCGGGGCTGTACTAAGCTTCAGGTGCAAGAAAAATGAACCCTCGCCGCCCAAAACGTCACTCTCGGCAGTTTCTTTTCTCGGCCAGAACGTTTCTCCAATCAGTTAAATTTACAGAAAAGCGAGGGTGTGTTTATGAAACCACAAGCCCAAGGCCAGCCTAGGTGGCCGAGACCTTGAGCAGGCAGCTCCCAGCATGAAGTGGCCTCAGCCCTTCTCCGGTGGACACACCACCGACGCTTCTTTCCTCACTAACTAGGAAGGACACGCCCCCTCTTCCACACCTGTGTTTTTGGGAGGTGGAGAACTTCAAGTAGGACAGCACGGCCAGCAGATTAAAAAATATTAGCACCGACTCCAAAAGCATCAGCCTCGACTGAGTGATCAGAGCGTTCTCTGTTGGAAAGAGGACATACGTCAGCTGTACGACGAGAGCAAGTGTGTGCAGATGAAGATGCCCCCACAAAAATGCAGACATTCTAAATGCCACAGACCGTGAAGGTGGGAGGTTCGGGGTGTCTGTCAGGGGACAGGCCCCAGAACCAGGAAGGCAGATTCTTAGGAATCTGATTCCTGTGTGACGCTGGGCAAGTCACTGAACGTTTCTGAGCCTGTTCTTATTTGCAGAAAGGACACCGCCTCTGCGGGCGGCCATCAGTGCTGGGCCCCAACCAGAGCTGTCACTCAACACACACCGAGCTCTGCCTGGGAGTTAATGTCACTCATTCGTGAACCCGGGCTGAAAGGCCCTTTCTGAGGACTACCCACCCGCACCCTCCGCAGTCCCTCTCAGCTGGCTGGGGCCTGGGAGGTGACACAGCCACGGAGGTTGTCGGTGAGTAACAGCTTTGGTTTGAGGGCACTCAGGCTCACTGCTGGGGCTGCCCACGTTAGGTGGCCGCAGCTCCTAATGCTGCCCGCCCCCCAGTTCCGCAGCCCACTCTGGGGGCGGGGTGACTCCCAGAGCCGAACGTGGAGGGACGGATGAGCCTCCTCCATCCTGCGGGCAGAGGCTGCCACAGGGGCCCATCCACTACCCCAAGTTCTGCGGGCCACGTGTGGGAACGTACCGAGGCCCGTGCCCAGTCACTCCCCTCACCACAGCAACGCGAGCGGGCCCGGGGCTTACCGATGAGCATGAGCAGAGCAGCTCCCATGGCAGCGCAGTGGGAGAAACGGAGCTCCCACAAGATCTGGTAGGCCATGGGTACCGACAGGGCGCCCGCGAGGGCCGGCAGCAGGCGCAGAGACCACACGGGCACGTTGCTGCTGTACTCTGGGGGGCAAGCACCACGGAGCTGAGTGCGCTGTGCACCCCCCGACAGACCGCAGGTGCTTTCACGCAGACTCTACGATGAAACTCCTAAGACTGGGGACCCCATCGGGGACTGCGTGTGCGAGTCCGGCTTTGAAATGAGCTTCATCCCGTCAAGAACCAGCTCCCACTGGGCACAGGAAATGACCGCCACGGAGCTGAACTAGCTAACGCTGCATTTCCAGTTTATCCCACCCAACTCCAAAACCTCTGTGACAACAAACGGAATTTAAACGCACAGAAGCTAATCGCAATCAGCTGCCACATAGAGTACTGTACGTACCGCAAAAGTAGGAATAAATTAATTATTGTAACTAAACACTAAGATGTTTCCCAGGCTTTTCGAAAATCATTTGTGCTCAATTCATCAGGCCCTGGACTCATTAGTAAACCACCGTCGTCAATTCCCACGGAAGCCGCCACCTCTCCATTCTAATACGTGCACGTGAACGAGGGAGGTGACAAGGATGTTTTTTTTTACCTGCTCCAATTCTGTTCCACAAAAAGTTACCATCAAAGCCTCCTAAGTAACCTAAAAAAAAAAAAAAAAGAATTAACCAGTAATGATGCCTTCCAGCAATATTTCAGGAGTGCCAAACTGTGGCCGGTGACAGGAAAACAGTGGTAAATAAATAACAAGATGTGGCTTCTGCCCTCAAGAAATGTCACCGATCAGTTTTAAAGGACCCTACCTCCCAAGGCCAGCAGCATGTGGCCAAATGGCGGTCCACTGCCATCCAGAAAGAAGACGCGCTTCATGTAAAAAGAGATGTACTGCCCGTAGTAGACTTCATCGAAGCTGGAAAACAAACATTTCTCCTGCATCTTAGCTGTGAACGAGAGGCGCTTTCCCTTCTTTTCGGTATAGGGGCGCACGATTAGCCAGGGACACGAGGCTAATCCCCTTGTCAGCCAGCACATCTGTGGCTAAAAGTCAGAATCGGACCTGGGGACCCCACGGAACAGCTGCAGGTGTCAAAGGGAGAGACACGTAGGAACCGACGGCAACAAAGGTTTTCAGGTGATGACAACAAGGAAGTGCTGCTGTCTTTTCAGGCCTGAAAATGCCTCCGTGGCTGTCTGGTTTTGAAGAATCCAGATCTCTTAAAGCTACAGACTGAATTATTAATGAATGAAATGATGCCTGTGATTTGCTTCAATTAAAAAAAAAAAAAAACCCACTGCAGGGAGAGGGGGTGGCTGTGAGTTGGTAACTGCTGAAGCTCGTTGATGGGTTCCCTGGTGAGGGGGTCATGATACTATTCTCACTACTTCTGTATATATTTGATGTTTTCCATAATAAAACGTTAAAACAAAAAAAAGACACGTGTATTAATCAGATAATAAGCAGTTCTTTGAAAACAAGCACAATCATTTCTCATTATGACGAAGGACGTGCCAAGGTCAATGGGGACAAATTCCTCAAGCGTCCATCCGCCGCTCTCCAGGTTTAAATGGTCGCCTGAGGCTACTGCACCTGCTGCAGAGCTAAGACTGAGCAGGTGGACTGGCAGGGGCTTTCCCAGCGATGGACCAGTCTTCCGGCACCAAGAAGCCCGGAACTTTGCTCCCCCATTTACGGGGAGCTACTTAAAAAGGCACTTCCTGTCACCACACTGAAGCCACAGCTCTTCTCGAGTCACCCTGAACGGCACTGGTTGGCTTACACCACAGCCCTTGGATAGGTGAGCTGCCACAGTCGGCTCAGTAACCCCAGCAAGGTCAGGGCCACGACGTTCAAGTTGACATCAGCTGTCACCACCACCGGACGCTGCAAAAACTCCAACATATTGTAGACATGCAGGACTAGTAGGACCCCTGGGAAAGAAGGGGAGAGCTGCCGTCAACCGATGGGGATGAACCAGGAAGGCTCACGGAGGAGGCACCAGAGAGAACCACGTTCTGGGGTCGCTGAGAGTTGGGAGGCCTCCGCAGCCCAACCAGGTGGGAATTCAGGAATCTCAAGACTATATACTCATTCATTCAGCAACTCGGTCCACACACACCTGCTGAGCGCTTCTTGGGAGGCAAGCCGCTGTGAACGAGATGGCCTCCCCAGCCCCCCACTGGGCAGTGTGGCCGGCTTACAGGCGTGTGACCTCCGACTTCTGGGCCTCAGAGCCTCACCTGCCCTAAGCATCTACCTCTCTTCCGTCCTCGGGGCAGCAACATCGCCTCGCGTCCCCTTTCTCACCCTCAGGACGCATATGCACCTGCTACAGAGGTAAGACACCCCGGGCACACCCGCTTCCTCCCTGAGGCTTCATCCTCCCTTGAGCTCCACTTCTCTTAGGGCTACATCTGCCTTGGACGCCCCCGCCACGCCCCCGGGCAGGCCAACGCCTCTTCCCGGGCACTCCCTCTCTCTCCCCTCGCAGGCTGCATTTGGCCCGGGCCACGATCTTTCCCAAAGGTTTCATCTGCCCCTGGGTGCTCCCCTTTGTTTTCCGAGAGCACCTGTCTCAGACTACCCATTTGCCACCCGAGCCTGCCCCTAACCTCACCCCATCCCCCGGGGCGCACCTGCCCTCAGTCCCGCCCCCCGTCAGGGCGGGACGCGACGCTCCGGCCCCTGCCGGTCCGCGGGCTGCGCACGCGCCTCCCGCACTGACTCTCTGGGATCCCAACTGGGCCCTCGTCCCAAGCGCCGCACACGTAGTCGCGTTTCTTCGAGTCCCGGCAGAGCGACTCCCCGCGCCGGGCCAAGCCTGGGGTCCGCCGCGGGGGCGCGGACGGTTGAGGGGGCCCCGCCGTGCGCGCGGGGGGCGAGGCCGCTCGGCACTCCGCCGCGGCGCCGCCCTGCTCGGCGCTCGACTCGCCGGGCCTGCGGGGCACGCCGGGGGCGGGGCCTGCGCGTGCGCACTGCGCGGGGGCGGTGCCGTGCGCACTGGGCGGGGCCTGCGCGTGCGCACCGCCCGTCGCTCGCCGCTCGTCAAGTCTCGTGATCTTTCTCTCGCGCGTTCACGGCTTTGGCGTCCGGGGATTCCTGTGCGCGCCAGACACACGCGTATCCTCTGAAGCAGGCGCCACATCCGCGTCTTGCTCGGTGCGGCGCGGCCCCACGGTGTCCCGCGAGCCTGTCCGGACCCGCTCGGCCGCCGGACGCTGCACCTTAGCTTAAGGGGACGCACTGCCGCGTCCTTAGTGGGACGGGTCACCTACAGGACGCCTCTTCTCTCCAGCCCCACTTCTTCTTGACCCGCTCGTCTACGTGCATGTTGGTACGGACACAAGGGCCACTGCAGAGTTAATAACTGGAATTACGGGTCGTTACGGTTCGCAAGGATTCTTTTCACGCTGGCACACAGACCAGCATTAGACGACACCGGTTAAGCACATGGGTGTGGTGGTGGAGCAAGATGGAAGGTGCCCAGGTCCCGTCCTTCCTGTCAAGAGGCTTAAAAGGCGTCTGCCAGAGGCGGCGGGGGCAGGGTTTTCTCGTGGAAAGCGTTCAACTTGCTTGGGGATGACGTGTAAGTCGCCTCCATTCTTAACTGGTGCCAGGCGCTATGCTAAGTTTAACCTCTTTGGATCCGCACCACCCCATATAGGGTAGGCACTGTTAAAATCCTCGTTGCTGTTAAGTGACTCCAGGTACTGAACCCAAATCCAAGCTCTTGATCCCTACACTGTCCCACGCCTGGCTTGGCCCTCTTTCTGACCCCAGGGCAGCACCCCCCCTCCCACGTCCAGCAAAAGAACAGGAACTGGAGACTGGACAGAACCCAACAAAGATGCTCATCTCCTCTGACCCACCCGCCTTTCCTGAGAAGTGGGGGGAGGGCAAGCAGAGGCCAGGCAGATGTCACCGACCCCCGTCAATACCATCTACCCGGGAGAGGGCGGGGACTGCACGTGCTGACATATTTGGAGGAGGAACCTTAATCACAGGTTCCAATCTCTTCCTGCCCCCATGTTGCTTTAAGGTGTTTTGGCCAAGTTACTCCCACCATCCCCATAAACTGTCAAACGAAATCTGCCATTTGCCTCTCTAGTCAAATGACAGAATCTAGGAGCACACAGCCTGAGAAAGCATGTTCAGCTTTAATTTTTTTACTTTTTTTTTAATTTAAATAAGGAGAATTCTTTCATATGGAAAGAGCTAGTACAATCACATATTTGAAAGGAGAAACAATAGGTACTGAACCGGAGGGGAGGGGGAAGGGCGAGGGTGCCACCACCATGGCCTGGTGAATCCATGATTCTATGTCCCATCCAAGGTAAAAGCTTCCCCAAAATAAGGTATAAACAAGCCGCACATTACACCGTTAGCCATCGTCTGCCCTTTCAAATATCTGGTCTACGTGAAAAGACGAAGAGGAAAGGCCAAAATAAAAAAAAAAAAAACCCATCAAGAACAAAAAACCCCAAACCCTTTTTACTATGCAAGGCATGAGGTCAAAAGCTTACAGTACAGTATCCCCTTTAACCAATGGAAGAAAAGTCATCCACACAGAGGCTTAATAGGAATTTCCACTCTGAGGCTTCATAACATGCTGAAGACAGGGCCCTGGGCACGCTACCATCTTGTGGAGGCCACCAGCTGGGGCGGGGAAATGGTGAATAGCAGGCTGGATGCGCCTTGAAGATCACTGGCCAGATGTGTGCTGGTGGTCCCAGTGGAGAGCAAGGCTAGGGGACAGGACGGTGTCTGACCCCAATGCTGAGCCACTCCTGTCCCCGGTGACGTGTCTCTTATGATGTCCATATCACATTTTCAAACAGGAAGAGCTGGCTTTCTGACGTCTGCATTTCTCATTCATCACAGAACATGACAAAGCACAGATACTTGAGCGTCCTTGGTAGTCAGAAGCAATTTCCAACAGACCTGCGAACCCAGGCTGCTCTGCAAGTGATGAGGGACAGACAGGAAAGGTGCAGCTACCGGGTGGAGGGGAACCCATCAGCGGGGGGCAACCTTTACCAACCTGCCACACGCCACCTCCATTGGCCAGTTCTGAACACGGCCGGCCGTGCGCACACCCTCAGTCTCCCTGGCTCACATCAGTCACAAACCCCATCAACCATCCAGAAGGCAGGCCCAGAAGAGGGTGAGGGCGGAGCGGGAGAGAACAGATGCTGATATTTAAAGACAAGATGCCGCACTATTCTGGGCAGTGCTTGGAATGACCACGGCTTTGGAACTGGACAGATTTTTCTGAATGTGTCTTTTCTTCCCCCCCCCTTAAGGAACTCAGAGCCAGAAGTGTATGAATTCCCAGTTTGAAAACAATAATGTGGATAAAAAGGGGGAAGCAACAGTAAAGAAAACCAGACCAAATTCAGCTGGCAGAGAAGTCCTCAGTGGGTAGACGCTGCCTCTCGGATACACGACTCCACACTCTGGGGTTTCACCCCACTGAGTAGCTGACTTGGGACACACACTATTGCAGGGCCATGGGTTGCCCAGCAACAGGCTGCACCATCAGTGGCCAGGGCAAAGCTGCCAGCTTCGGGAGGGAGGGCATTTTGAGCAGGCAAAGGTGTATGGGAGGGCTCTGACACCACCCCCATCTCAGCTGCAGAAAAACTAAGTGTGGGTTTTCACCTGTTCCTGCCAAAGGCCCCAGGGGATCTTGGCAGAGGCCTCGGCGTGGATCTGCGCTCTGAGGATGGGGGTCTGCAACCAAGATAAGACCCTAAGTCCTATTGTTACCTTGAGCTTGGCTCTAGAACGACATGAAAGGGAGAGAGATATTGCACCTTAAAACATCTCTGCACTAAACACTGCATTTCCTCAGACCGAGGGACGGGATGGTGGGCGGGCCTTGGGCCAGCCCCCTGTCCCCAGAGTCCCCTTCAAAACCTGCATCTCAGCGGGAGGAGCCGCAGCCCGGGCACACGGAGGCGGTGAAAGCACTGAAACCCACAAGCGAGTCCCTGGCCTTTCCTGCACAGAGCGGTTCAGACACCATATATAAATAGAGCAGTGAGACGTGTACTTCTTCACCTAGACCTACAACATCGATACATATAAATAAATCCTAGTGTTCTGTTTTTATTGGGGGTGGAGGGGAGAAAGTACAAGGGCAGAGAAGAGGGCCGGAGCAAGGAAGTACTGTCACCGACGATGGCAGCATCACCTGAAGGGCGCGTCTTGGGTGTGTAACAGCATCCACGAGCGTTCTGTCCAATTTCAGACCGAGAGAACCTTTCCTCCTCCTGACAGTGCACACCAGAGTTAGGTGTGAGTGTGTGGCCGTGCTCCTAAGCGTGCAGGCAGCGGTGAGCGTGCGCGGCTCCTGCGGGGGGAGGGGGTGGCTGGCGGTGGAGCGGGAGGGCACAGAGGGTGGCGGTGGAGGCAGCAGGAGCGTCTGCAGGGGAAGGAAGGGCAGAGCAGGCGCGCACTCGGGGCAGAGTGGCACGGGCCACTCCGTCGCACGGGCCGCCCCTTCAGAAGGGCCTTCGGAGTAACGGCTCGGCATGAAGAAAAAGCGACAAGCAAGGAAAAAAAAAAGGCAAGGAGGGGACGCCAAGCTGCAGGTGAAGTGGTGAGCGCCGTTCGGAGGACGCTGCCAAGAGCTGGCGTCTGTCTGCCAGGCGGCTGTCCCCACTTCCTTGAAGCAGTGAAGAGCAGCACTCAAGTCACCCCGGCAGTCCCCAGCACGCGTCTCTCTACACCGGACACAACCTAGAACAGCCGGAGCGGCCGTCACACGCCTGCGGGGACAGAGGGTGGACTCTGCAGGGCACGTCCCACCCGCCTGCTGCCGTCCTCCAAGCCAGGTCCTCGCGGAACCACTGGCGGTCGCAGGCAGCGGCAACTCCAGGCGGAGGGCCGCCTGCTTACTCTGAAGCGCGAGTACAAAACGTGAATTCCCCTCCCTTTCCTCAGAATGACAGAATCTGAGACCATTTCCTCTTCCTAGTCCTTGCTTAAAAAAACAAACAGTGTCACAGCATAAAATGGCTCACACCAGCATTTTGCTAGAGGCGGCCTCCCTCCAGGGCTGCCCAGTAGGTTCTGGAACCACGGCCAGCCCTGCAACGCACCGACCCCGTGGGCCCTGCCCCAGCCATCTGGAAAGGTTGATGCCATCCCCACTGCCCGACTCAGACCCGCTGTCCCAAACACCCGGTCTGCTGCTGGGAGCAAAGAAAAGGAGAAAGGAGCTTTCCCAGCAGCCTTCTGGCCCACAACCTGCCGAAGCCCGGCCACACAGCGGGCTGTGCACTCCTGTTACTCATGGTTTCTAGAACTGAGCTGTGAGAGAGGGAGGGGCAGGAGGACCCGGACGAGAAAGAGGCTCGGGGAGAAGGAAGGAGACAGGCTTCCAGGAAAGGGAGCGCGTGAGACAGCAGCCCCGTGGCTGCCGGGGCCTGTGGTGGTGTCTGCTCACGCTGTCCAGGCCAAACCGGAGAACACTGGCGGCTCGGTACCTCCGTGACGCACCCCAGGGCCAGGGGACAGCACAGCCACTGGCTTTAGAAGAGTCCAGGACAGAAATTCTGTGTAATTCTTATGCCAAAAACGTCGTTGACCTCCCTGGGCTGCCTGCAGGCTCTGTGCGGCCGTCGGGCCAGGGGCCGGGACCAGCTGAGACCTCGACCCAGCTCACCTCCCTCACGGCTCTGCCTCGAAGCATGCAGCTGGACACGGGAGGCTCCCGAGTGTCTCAGAAAACCTCCTCCTTGCACGAACACCCTCGAGGGTTAACAACAGGGAGCGAGCAGGAGGGGACCCAGGAGTCGTCTCTTAAGGTATCTCAGTGATGTATCAAACCGACGGGTGGGAGAGATGGGAGACTACCGGACAGCGGTGGGGGCAGGGTAAGGCAGGAGGACGACGTGTAAGAGTCCAGCTGCGCACGCGCAGCAGCTCGCGGTCTGTTTTCCTTTCTCCTTTGTAAAAATCTCAGCTGCGTTTTAAAACAGAGACGCTCGACGGAAAAGAGCCTGCGGCCGACCCACTGCGCTGGGGACCTGCGCTGGGGACCGGGAGGGAGGGGGCGGTGCTGGGACGCCCAGCCCAGGAGCGGGCGGGGTGTGGGGGGGCCAGGCGGGAGGGCGCTCTGCGCAGCACGAGGCGTCACTGTCAGCGCGGAGGGGGCGCGAGGGGAGTCGCCGGCGGTGTGTCCGTTTCGTCTGGGAGCAAACGGGGCCGCGCCACAGGCCCCGGCGCAGGCTGGCTGGACGTGGAGAGGAGGAGAAGGGGGCCCTCGCGGTCCGGGCCGGGGCCTGGGCAGCATCTGCGGAGATGCCCGAGGCCCGCGGTGGCGCCCAGTGGGTGGCGGCACTGTCCTGGGGTGGTGGCGAGGCGTGGCCGAGCCCCTTCAGGCCTTGCTCTCCTCCACTTTCACGGCCCGAGGCTTGATGGCTCCCGTCCGCTTCATCTGGGAGGCGGCCGAGGGGGCCTCCGGCAGGGTCACGGCTCCCAGGCTGGGCTTCTCATCCACTCGCTGTTTTGCCTTTGGACAGATGAAAGGGGACGAAGACGTCAGCCACGCGCAGAACCAGCTGTCTGGACACAGAGTCCCCGCCACCCGCCACCCGCTCCTGCTCCTGCAGGGAGAGGCTATGCTGGGAACGCCATCCTTCGGTCGAGGACGGACTGAGAGCAGCGCTGAGGGAGGACACGGGTGACGCTGCTCTGTCCCCTCCTGCGGGCTCCGAGTGCAGTGATTCAGAGGCGGGAAGACGCGGGGTCCTCCGGGGAGCATCCCGCACATGGCCGCCAGAAGAACCTTTCCAAATCAGTGCACTCACTGCAGGCCCCCAGGGGCCCGACCCGCGAGGAGCCTGGCGCTCCCAGACCTGACCCTCCCGACGCGAACTCTGTGAGACCTCTCCCCAGGACCCGAGTGTGACCTTGAGACGCCCAGGCAGGGTCCCTGTACTCAGCTCCGCATAGGGGTGTCACAGAGGCCCCGCCCCCACACTGCAGTGCGAACCCCAGAAGAAAGCTTCAGAAGCTCAGTCTGAGCGAGTCATGGAGACGCTCTGGGGAACACCAGCAGGAGGGGCGTGAGCAGGCCACCGTCCACGGCCACCAGCCCCATGCCCGACAGGCCCAAGCCCCGGAGCCCGCCGCGTTTCAGAGTGGGGAGCCCAGGGCCTGGCGGCCTGGACACTGAGGAACACCTTCCGTCGTGAAACGGCGAGCCGCCATCCCACCTGCTGTCCCTCCTGGCCAGGACAGACACGGACACAGCACTTGCTGGCGCTAGCACGCGCACGACACACGTGCACGCACGCACACACACGCCCCGGCGTCTGGAGCCGACCCCCAGACCCAACCCAGGCCCAGCGCCTTCACAGCCCCAATTGCTATGAGGGTGAGTCCACTGCTGGGGTCACCTCCCCTGTGGACACTGCACCCTCCCTTCTCCAGGGGACAAGCGAGGATGCAGACGCCGAGGAGGGGCAAGGCCTCCTCCAGCAGGGACGCGGGCCCCGTGCTCTAAGGCGAGGGCACGCCTCCCTCTGAGAGGAGCGCTCCCACGGGCCGGACGGTCCCCTCTCTTTTGGCGCGCGGGGATGGGGCTAAGCGTCCAGGGCTAGAGGGGCCGGGACGCCGTTTTCTACCTGTTGCACGTAGTGTCCCTGCACAGAGCCCATGTTAACTGCTGATCCAGAGGGCTTCCCACTGGGGCTAGCAGAGCTAGGCCTGAAAAAACCAAAGGCAGGGCGTGAGAACACGGGCCGAGCCGCGGGGCACGGAGCCAGGCCCGGCGCGGCGGCCCCGGCGTGGGCTCGCGGGCCTCAGATGGCCGCAGTGCGGAGGGGCGCGGGCGGCCAGCATGGCCCGTGGCCAGTGCAGCCCACGGTGACGCGCCCGAGGGGCCGAGGCCAGGTCCCGCTGCGGGCAGACCCTGACCAACGGCCGCGGGGCGGAGGTCTGGAGCGTGTGGACCAACGTGATTCCATAAGCAGATGAAAAACCTGACAACCCTGACATGAGAGTCGTGCTGAGTATTAGTCCAGCCTTTGCTTTTGGGGCCGTGGGTGGGGGAGAGACACTGAGAAGAACATGTCCCATGGACCAGACCACTGGTTCCCAAGGGTGTTAATCAGGTGCTACGTGGAAAAAAAACAAGACAGGCTCCGTGGTCCCAAATCGTGAGGCGTGCTGTGTGCAGAGCTCAACGGGGCTCCGGACAGGGGGACTGCTGACACCCCAAGCCCAGGGGGCAGGGCCCCCGCGGGCAGGATCCCCCCAGACTGGCCCCATCCAGCACCCCCAGGGGGCCTTTCTCAGGTTTCCTCAGAAACCGTAGGAAACACTTCTCCATAAAGACACGGCAAGTCACCCCAACGCCACGAAACACCAACAAACAAGGCTCCTAGTTAAGGACTGTTCCCCTGAGCCGCTGCCGCCCCCGCTAGGCGGACCCAGGCGGCTCGTCACGTGAGCTTCCGTTTTCTGGACCAGCCTGAGGAAGGCTCTGAAGCCAGATGCTGCTGGTTCGGCCAAAGGCAGCAGAGGGACGATGGCATCTGTTTAAACTGGAAGCTTCTGTCTTTCAAATCACACTGTTCTGCGTTGCTGCCTACATATGGTTTTTTTTTTTTTTTTTTTTTTTACGGCTCTGCTGTTTTGGCCTATGTGGGAAAAACGATCAGAAAACACAGCAAGCTAAATGACGAAAATAAGTGAAGCCAAGACAATGAAAATAAGAACAGAAAAGACGGTGAAATGGGGGAAAAGTCACAAAAACGCCTTTCTCTGGAAATGCAGCGGGAAGGGTGGAAGGATGTGGGAGAGGAGGGCTCGGGCCCAGCACTGCGGAGCGCCCACAGCAAGGGCAGCCCCCGGAGAGGGTGACCCGACCGGCAGGAGAGCTCCACACCCGCCAGGACCTGGTGGCACTCTGCAGCCTCGCGGTGTCAGCCCCTCCCGAGAAACGCCAGCCAGGGTCTGACTCATTTACACACAGGAGACATCTCCAAGACCTTCCCACGTGTGACAAGGGCCAACGGGACCACCCTCGGGCCGGGGCTGGAGCCAGAGCGTGCTGCCCGCCCACGCCGGCACGCGCTCCCTCGGGCGGGGGAGGGCAGTGGGACCAAAGGTTCTCTGATTTCTCCATGTGGTTAGTGACTCAACAGAGCAGCTCACACAAAGCCACCTCCAAATCCAGTGACGGGACCTGGGGCAGTCAGTGGAGGAGACACAGGTGGAGGAGGTGCCGGCTCACCCTGCCGGAGGCCTGACCCACAGGCCCCTGGCCCTGGGGAAAGGCCCCGCCCCTCAGCGGGGCGCCTTTCAGCCAGTGAACCCCTTAAAAGCTTGAGAGCAGTCAGGGGTGGTCCCAACACTATCAAAACATTAGCCCGTTCCTCTTCCGACCTTTCCAGAAAACTCCAGACCACCTTACGATGATTAAAGACAAAACCACTCTCCCAGTTCCTGACTTTCTCGTGGTTACACACAACACAGGTGTGTCCCAGAACTGACGCTTCAGGGAGACACACAAGCCTGCGAAGGGGACCCAGCAGCCTCAGTGCCTCTGTGCTGCCCTCCCGTGGCTCTCAGGTGCTGCTGAACCAGTGGCCCATCTACACTGGGTGATCGATCAGCTCGGCGGCAGGTACCCCCAGGGTAGTGCTTTACCTGTAGGTCTGCGGTGACGGCATGGAGCCCCCCGAAGGAACATTCTGCTTACTGTCGGCAAAGTGGAAGCCCTTCATCTCCATCTGAGAGGACTGAGGAGAGCGAGGAGGTTACCCTCGACAGCCCGGCCCTCGCTGGCCACCGGGCAGAGCTGACGAGCCCCGAGAGAATCTCCAGGGTGTGGGGGTGGGCAACGCGCTCCCCTCCCCTGCAGGCTGGGCTTGAGGACTTCACCACGGACAGGGCGTCGGTGGCGTGCTGCGGCCAGCAGCTGCGCCCAGGCCTCTGGTGCTTCCAGCCACAGCAGGGGCCCTGACTAACGTCACGGGGCTGAGGGACCGAGGACCCTTCCAGGACCACAGCAGGACGCGGTCATGCTCACCTCTCTGCTGGTGTGGAGGACCGAAGGCTGGGACCCCGGGGGTAGAATTCTTCGGGGAGCCCCGACCGAGAGGCTCTGCCCCTGTGGCAGCTGGAGGGACTGCGGCAGGATCAGGGGCTGCTGCCCGGAGCCATACCGCGGCAGAGGCAGCTGGGAGCCGGGCAGTGGCATCGTCAGCTGCTGGACAACGGGGACAGTCAGGAGGAGGAAGGGACGCTGGGAGGAGGCCACAAACCACACCCACGCACGCGCTCAGGAGCAAGCACGCTACACTTCGGATTCTCATCTCAGAGGGATGCTGCATAGAGCAGAGCCGGGAACTACAGAGCGTGGCGGGGCGGCCTGTCACTGGAGGAGGGGCATGGGCGACACAGCCGCAGGGCTGAGCCTGACGGACGGCCAGCGCCACCCTGGCCACCCTGCCTGAGTGACGGCTCCTCTCTAGGCCCCCAGTGCGTCTTGCTTTCCTCCAACAAAGGCTCACTGAATACACGCAACGTGCTGGGGACACGCCAGGGACTGTCGGGCCAGAAACGCGGTGACAGTGTAGTGACGGGCTGGACATGGCTAGTGTGCGCAGAGCGCAGGGTGCAGACAGCAAGCCCCGTGGGGCGAGGGAGGCAGGGAAGGCCCTTCGGAGGCACTGCCCGAGCAGGCCCCCAGAAGGGGACAGCTGCGCAGGAAGTGACCTTTCTACCCTCCGTGCAGCACGTCTACTGTCTCCCTCCACAGGTCACAGGAGACGGAACTCAACCGGGCCCCGTCTGGGGTTTTTAAGACGGAACTGGAGCCCCCGGGATGCTCCTGAAGCACGTTCCGGCAGAAGCACGGGGCCGACCGGCACCTCCGATGTCCAGAACAAGGTGGTGCGGTGGGGGGAAGGGGGTGGGCCTGCAGCCTCTCAGGACGGGGGACGGGGCGGGCCACTTTCGTCTCTCAGTCACGTTCCTCTTCATCTCCCTGCTATTGAGTCCACAGTGCAGGTCGGAAGGATCTATTGGGACTGCATCACTGAGACGCGTGGCAGCCACAGCCTCGAGGCCCCACGCTCCGCCACCTCTGGAGCTGGCTCAGGCACGGCCTGACTTCGGTTTTAAAGGGGCCCCGGCTGCTGTGCTGGGAAGGGAGCATTGGGCCCAACAGCAGCGGCAGAGAGCAGGCAGGAAGGCTGCTGCAGTAGCCTGGACGGGGGTAGCGGGTAGAGGGTACGGGTAGAGGGGACAAGAAATGGCTACACTCTGAATACTTTTCAAATGTGGAGCTGACAGGACCTGAAGGGTCAGAGGCGGTATGAGGAAAAGTAGGGACCCAAGGATAACACAGGCTGGACAAAACAAAGGACCAAGAAGAAAGCCACATGTAGGCGTGACGTTTGCATGAGTCAGGTTTCAGGGACTAGGCCCTAGAGCAGAGATGTGGGGTCAGTTCAGGCCAGAAGATGCACTCCTGGGAGAACTGGGAGGCAAGCATCGGTGGGTTTGCAGACAAGACACTCGCCCCATCTCCAAGCCCCACAGTCTGAGGGTGGGAGGGGCTGCAGGAGAGCGTGCCCTTAGGGGGGCTAGGTCTGGAGATAAAGAGGTGACGGCACTGTTCAGAAGAGGCTGAGCACCCGCCCTGGCTCTAGCGGCCCAAGCACCAGTCACGTGGTGCGCAGGGCCGGAGGCGGAGGGAAGGGAAGGGAAGGGCAGTCGTGAGCGAGAGCCTGGGGGCGGAGGGACGCCGCCTGACCTGCGGGAGCTGGGAGTCCAGCATCTGGGAGGCGCCCAGGCTGGCAGCCTGGCCGAGCTGGCTCTCGTAGACCAGGGCCTGGCTTCCGCTCAAGGGCTGGTAGGGGGAGCCGGCCTGGGGCTTCACCATCTCCAGGGGCTGCATGCCGGGGAATGCCGAGTACGGAGGCTTCAGGGCCGTGCCCCCGGAGAGGATCATGGTGCTGGGCGGCGACAGGCTGGGGTGCATGTACACCTGGGACCTGCGAAAGCCAGCCAGACAGTCGGGGTCAGGCGTGTGGGTACACCAGCAGGTCTCAAACTTGGGCCTGCGCCAGAACCCTGGGAGGGCTTCTGGAAACACACTGCCGGCCCCGCCTCTAGTCTCTGACTCGGAAGGCGTGGGATGAGGCCCGAGAACGTGCACGCATAACCACTGCCCAGGTGCTGCCTATGCTGGGAGTCCAGGGACCACTGTTTGAGCATCACTGGGTTAAACATGCCCGAAATGCCCAGAGCACAGGAAAACCCACGTGATGCCAACAGCACGGACGTCAGACACACCGGAAGAGAAGACCGGAGGCAGTGGAGGGAGAAGGCGTGAGAGATCAGAGGTCAGAGGTCAGAGAAGCAGGGAAGGGGGCAGGGTGAGGGTGGAGAGAAGAACAAGGCCTGGCACCGCCCCCACCCCCACCCCCACCCCAAAGCAGAGCAGTGAGGAGCGGCGGCAGGACAAAGCACACAGGTCACATGGGCCTGGACCTCTGGCTGTGAGCTGCTGGCTCCTGGGTCCCCCCCCCTCACCTGAAGGGCTGCAAGGAGCTGAAGATCTCCTGAGACTGCGAGGCGGGGAGCCCGCCCCTCAGCCCCAGCTGGGCGGGAGCCTGCAGTGACGTGTGAAGGGACAGCGGGATCTGCTGGGCAGCGGCGGCCTGTCGGGGAGCCAGGTGGGTCACTGCGGGGCCTCCAGGCCGTCCCCCTCCTCCCCGCCCCGCCTCCCCGCCCCGCTCCGCGTGGCAGCCAGAACGCTGCCCAGACTGCAAGTTCAGGTGTGTCCTTCCTGTGCTCCTGGGAAAAAGCAGAACGCGGACGGCGACCCCGCACCGCGGCACACGCCTCTGCTGGGCCCTGCACGGCAGCAAGCACGAACCCTAGCGACGCGTGTCCACAGGCGAGTTTCAGACACGCAACGGCGACGGACGGCGCACGTGAGCAGCACACACGCAGTCCGCTCCAGTCACACGAAAAAACCCAACGCTGCAGAACTCAACGGAACTGTCCTCAAACACGCGTCCAGGAGGAAGGAGAGGCCAGGACAGGCCGAGCCCTCCGTCCCCTGCTCCGAGTCTGCACTGCAGGCCGAGCCCCTGCTGAGAGCTCCACCGTCCTGGTCTGAGCAGGCGCGCGCGTCTGGGGGTGCCGGACCATTCGGAAGGCCCCACACCGATTTCCAGAGGGAGGCCTCCAGAGTCACCCCCGTTGCCGCGCAGGGAGCATGGCAGTCCTGCACGGGAACAAGTACCTGCTCGTGTCTAAAACTACCTCTTTCTAATGCATCCGTGCCTGGCAGTCTAGGCCTTTCTTCTCTTCATCAGAAGGATATACCTGATCGCCAAAGAGAACTCCGTCTCAGCAAGCCCCACCCCCAGGCCCCAGGAAGGGGCGCGCTGAGAAAGGAAAGCTCAGCAGAGCCCGGAGCGCTGAGCTCCAATCCTCTTCCTTGTCTCCCGTTTATTCACTCGACAAACATTTAACGGCTGCCACGAGGTGCCAGGTGCTGGGCAGTACGTGGGAGGGACGCAGGAAAAGAGACGAACGAGTAAACAAAGAAAGTAACTGTGCCATGGGCCGCGTCCCCCTCCCCCACCAGCCACCTGGCCTGCTGTCGTCACCTGTTGGTAACTCTGCTGCTGAGGTATCGTTTGAGGGACCAGCCGGGGCTGACTTGCGAACACGTGGCCATCCAGGTAGAGGGGCGGCAGGTGGTTGCCTGGAGACGGGATGCAAGGAGAGAGAAGACCATCAGGTCTGTGGGCCCTGTGCTCCTGCAGCACCTGTGAGCCCCGGACGACACCCTGGCTCCCCAGCAGGGCCCAGGAAGGGGGGGGGCCCTGTCAGCGAGGGCTGCCGTGGTCCCTCAGTCACGTTCCTCTTCATCTCCCTGCTCTAGAGTCCACAGTGGAGGGTCAGAAGGATCTATTGGAATTACATCACTGAGACTTCGGCAGCCGGGCCCTCAGAGCCCCCACCCTCTCTTCACAGGTGCCAGCACAGTCACGAGGACGGTGACAGTAAGGAACAACATGGCCACCACGACTGGGGGTTCAGTTGGTACAGAGCGCTTTTTCCAGGGGAGGCCTCCTCTCGTGGGTGTGGCTACGTCATCGTCACACCCCCCCCTTACTTTACACAGCAGGGGGCCAGGCCTCAGAGCCGAGCTGCTCACTGGCGGAGGCGACACAGCCCCTCCTCGCCCGTGTGCCCAGCGTCAGACGGAAAGCCAAGTCTCTGCCTGCTCCTCTCTCTGGGAGGCGGGAGGCGCCTCCAAGAGCCCCAAGACTCTGCTCCCCAAAAGACGGAAGCCAGAAATATGAGCCACCTGTGGCCTGGGGGACCGCCCAGCCCAGAAACACCCTCCACGGGCACAGACTCCTCACGGGGGTGCCAGGGCCCAGCCCCACACCTGAGTGGAGGCGGCCCCCCGATCCGGCCGTGGGAGAGCGCGCTACCTGGCAGAGACGCGGACGGCGCCACGGAGGCCACGGGCATGGGCGGCATGGACACGCCGCCGAAGGAGCTGTAGCTGACCCCGCTGGAGGCACCCACGGAGGACGGGGGCTGGACGCCCGAGCCGGCCGCTCCGGGCGAGCTCTGCTCCGGCAGACTGGGCGAGTTCTCCCAGGCCTTGCGCGCGGACTCCATCTGCGGGAGGTGAGGAGGGCGAGGGGGATGAGCGGGGACGAGGGGAGTCACTCCATTCTGCCGGGGCGGCACCGCCTGGGCCCAGTGCGCGGGGCCGGACTCACCTTCAGAGTGAGGTCGGCAGTGGGGAAGGACATCGGGGAGAGGCCGATGGCCCTCTGGATGTGGTGGTCCCGGCGCAGGATGGGGAGGCTCTGCGTCAGCCCGGCCTGGGGGGGACAGGAAGCCGTGGCGCGCCAGCCGCACAGAGGGGCGAGACGCTCCACACGACACCCCACTCTGCTCGGATGCACCTGAGGCCCCTGAGATGAAGCTGCCGGCGGCCGAGACCACTCTGTCTGCTCACGCGGCCTCCATCAGTGCCCCCCACAGGGATGGGGCCACCCCCATACCCGCGGCCCGAGCCTGCGGCCCGGGCAGCTGTGTGTGCATCACATGAACGCCACTACCAGGCGAAGAGACGTCCAGGAGACTGTGAAAAGGTCCCCGGGAACACACTGGGGAACGCGACCACGAGGCCCCCCTCTGCGGACGCGCACCGCCCACCAGCGAGCGCAGGGGTTCGGAGACGCCCCGCAGCAAAGGCGCTGAGCCCAGCGTTCTCCAGCACGTGGCCACGGGCCTTGGAAGAACACGGACTCAGAGAGCGGCAAATAAACCAAGCCTTGGAAACGACACCATCTCATTTTAAGGCCACAAGGCTGGGGAGTGGGACGTCTGAGCAGCTTGTCGGAAGACGTGTAACTAGCTAGGGACGGCGTCCTGACTCGAGCCCAGGTCTGCCCGACCCCAACGTGGGGACGGCTGTGGCTCTCCTGGCCTCAGGGCACGGCACGAGCCTCCATTCTCCCGGGCTGCCAGCAGGGGGCGCGACCGAGCTGGGGCGGAAGAGCAGACTCACGTTGCTGGCCAAGGCGTCCTGCAGCTTGACGACCGGACTCCCCGCGGGCCCGGGGGTGGACCCAGGCGGCAGGCTGAAGTCGGAGTCCTGACAAACAAGGGAACAGCCCGCTGGACCCTCCTGGCTCCCCTGAGACACTCGCTCATCTTCTAGGTTCACCGGCACCTCCCTGTCCCCGACCGCCCGCTGACACGCTCCCCTACACGCCGCTGGGCTCCCAGCCCCCTGCTCCTTCTGTGGGGACAAACCCTGTCTAAGCCCCTCCGTCTCCTCCAAGCACAAGAAGAAAAACTGATAAAAGACAGCCGGAAACAGAGCCGAGCCTCACCTTCGGGCTGACGCCGAACTCGATGGGCGGCACGGGCAGCACGGCGTCCACGTGGATCTCCACCCCGTTGACGGGGGGTGCGCCGGCCCCCGGCAGCCGCTCGGCCCCCTCGGAGCCCTTCCTGTTCTTCAGAGAACGCTCGTTGCCGATGGGTCCCGGTCTGTGCTCCTTGCTCTGCCCCGAGCTCTGTTCCGCGTCCTGGGTGGAAAAGCGGAGAGGCTGAGACGCGCAGGCTGGAGGGACCCCAGCCCCCCGCTTCCACGCGCCTGGGAAGAGGCGGGGGACAAAAGACGACGGACGCCCCCCCTCTGGCCAGCCCCCACCCTGGGTGAGGGGCTGCCCACTCACCTTGGGTTCGGGCTGCTTCTGGGCCTGCTCCTTGTGGCCGTCGGCCTTGGGCTCCAGGCCGGGCGCGCCCATCTCCTCCGGCTTCAGCGTGCCGTACGGCGAGCTGCGCTGCGACGAGGTGGCGGACGACTCGCGGGACTCGGCGCTCAGGTCGACGCCGCTGTCGCCCTGGCTGCTCTTAAAGCCCTGCTGCGGAGCGCCGGGGGGTCAGCGCCCCGGGGCGCAGGCTGACTGCGTGCGGCGCCGGGGCGCGGACTGACTGCGTGCGGCGCCGGGGCGCAGACTGACTGCGTGCAGCACCCGGGGCGCGGACTGACTGCGTGCGGCGCCGGGGCGCAGACTGACTGCGTGCGGCACCCGGGGCGCGGACTGACTGCGTGCGGCGCCCGGGGCGCGGACTGACTGCGTGCGGCGCCGGGGCGCCCCGCCCCCACCCCACCGGCCGCCTGAGATGCACGGCCAGACGCCCCCGCCCCGCTGAGCTCGTGACCACGGGACACGCAGTGGGCTTGGACCGACACTGCCAGCAAATGCAGACGGAGTGACCGCTGCTGCAGGCTCGGGGGCGAGACCCCTCAACAGCCCGCCCCGCACAGGTGGGCTCCCGTAGCCCGCCCCCCCCTCGCACACAGCACCTCGCACGGGTAAGAAATCCAGGCTGAGGCCAGCGACCAGCTGGGGCCTGTGGAAACGGCCTCTGGTCCCGGCTCAAGTGCTGTGGCTGAGAAAGCCTGGGCGGGGCGTGCGTGTGGACAAGGCCGGGGACAAGCCGGACACGCACAGAGACAGGGACAGCACAGCGGCCACTCACCTCGGCAGAGCCCGACTCTGTGCTGCTGAAGGCAGTGGCGGCCTTCGTCCAGGAGTCGCTGGCGGAGGCCTGGACAGGGAGCGCTGCCAGGCGGAGGGGGACGGTCAGGACGTCAGAGAAGGGACAAGCCCAGGCACGGCCGACACAAACCCCAGTCCCCCCGCCACCCTCCCTGCCTCCGCCAGCGACACACTCGTGAACAGAGCGACACACAGGAGCTGGTCTGACAGCTTCCCCCAACCTCCCAACGTCCTTGGACAGACTTCAACAAACACGTTGCTCATCATCTCATTGATCAGATGCTCCGGTAAACACTCCAGCGACTCTGATTCACTCACGCTAGGACCCCACGTCACCGTCTCAGCATGTTATGACACAGCTGTCCATCCCTTCAGCCAACTGTTTATTCCTACAAGCTGGCAGCTGCCACCAAGTCTCAAGGCTCCAAGCCACCCTTCCTCAAATGCTCTCCTCTCACAGACCACTGAGACTCTGACAGAAGGCACGGACCCTACCCTGAGTTGTGTGCACAAAACTTCACGTGCCACTTGAAGATCCCAGGGCCCTCTGAAGCCGTCCCTGGGCCCCCGGTCTGAGTGACCAGTGAGGCACAACAGAACCTTCCGGACCTCAGAAGACAATGCCTGTGTCCGGCCCGCTCTGCTTAGCCAGGCGGGTGGGGGCGGGGGTGGGGGGGGAGAGTGGTTCCGGCACCCGTGCCACGATGCCCGGGGCCCGTGCACGCACCGATGGACTGGCATCAACATTTCGTTAACAGAGCATTTTAACTTCAGAGTTAAATATTTTCCAATGTTATGTAGCGATGTGTCAGAACCAAAGTTTTCACGAGGAATGTAAGGACAGACCACGTGATAAAATTAAAAAAATCAAGGTCCAGAACCCGAATCGTGGGTGTCTGTCATGTGACTCCAGGGTTGAGTCACTTCACTTCGAAAGCCTCGGCCACTCTGTATGAAGATTTCTCCATGCGCCCCCTGGAGGTGTCGTGTGCCCTTCCTACTAAACTCATCAGGGCACCCATCCCGCAGCGCCCTGCCGAAGCGGGCATTCGAAAAGAATCTGCTCAATTAAAATTTGTATTTTAAAACAAAGTTATCAAAAAACTAGCACGAGATATGAATTTTTTTACACATTACAAAAAGAAAAATAAAAGCCGGACACACGGACTACTCTGTCCTTCTACCAGATTCTACGCAGGAAAGACTGACAGCTGCCCAGGGGCTCTGGCGGGGAGCGGTGCTCAGGTGGCATCTGACACTGGCTCAGCAGAGGACGCCAGGAAGCAGGTGACACTGCACCCACACGCATGACCCTCACAGCAGGATGGTCCCAAGAAATGAGACCCTGAGACTGTGACCACACCCCCACCCTCACCTTGGCTGCTGCTCTCCCAGATCTCGGTGCCCAGGCTGCTGCCAGGGACGGCCACGTCCCCCTGCTCCAGGCACAGGCTGTTCTGCTTCTTGGCAAACCGAGGGGGGATGCGGGAGGAGAGACCGCGACCTTTCACAGGCACCTAAGGATGAATAAGACGGTGATAAAGACCAACCCAAAGGACACATTCTCCCCAGAAAAAGCATCAGGCCCCAAACCAGCAGAACCTGCTCCAGAGGGGCCTGAACGCTCGTCCTTGAGCACGTGTGACCTGCAGTGCCACCGACAGGCCCACGGCCGATGGACTGTGATCCGGACTCC
>PVKZ01006285.1:0-37280 GCA_004027375.1 Macroglossus sobrinus
GGGGGGCAGAGGTCCACGCGGGCCGCCTAGCAGGACACCTCCATGGACTTGGGCCCGGTGCTGTTCCCAGTGGCACCGGAATTGGGGGTGATGTCCAGGCGGGCGCCCTCGCTGGTGTGGGAGCGGCTGCGGGCGCCCTCGCTGGTGTGGGAGCGGCTGCGGGCGCCCTCCAGCGAGGTGACGCTGGAGCCCGAGGCCGTGCGGGAGCGCATCAGGCGGGTCATGCTGGCAGACGGCACTGCGGAGAGAGGCGGAGCCGGTTCAGTGACGGGAGGATGCTGGAGGCACCTGCTCGCCAGTGATGGCGCTGTTCTCTGCGCCCAACCCTGCTGAGCATCTATCTCTGAGTCCCGTCCATCCTCACAGCAGCCCAACCCCTGTATCCAGGCACAGTGGTCCAGGCGGGGTACAGACTCCCTGCTGCCGCACAGCGGCTGGAACCCTGAGCGGGGTCTGAATCCCAGTTCTGCCACTTGTTTACCAGCTGAGTGACTTCGGGAATGTCCCTTTCTGAGCCCTCTGCAAAGTGGCAATTCTGATACGAACGCCAAAGTATCAGTGCCCATGGGTACGCCCCACCACCCTGTTCTGTCAACCAGCGCTGGGATACGGAAGATGCTGAAGGCGAGCTGGACCACTTCCTGCAGGTGGGGAAACCGAGGCCACACAGCGAGTGTGCGGCAGAGCTGCCAGTGTCATCTCTTCCCCCGAGAAGCCCGTGAGCTACCAGGAATTATCAAGGTCACTGGACGTTCTTCGGGGCTTAAAACCCCCTTGCGCACGGCAGGTGGCTGACGAGGTGGAAAGAAGATGAGATGGTCCCCAAAGCTGTATTGCGTTGAATAGTATCCCCCCAAAACTTATGTGAATTGGAACCTTAAAGTGTAGCCTTATTTGGAAAGGTCTCTATAGCTACTTTAAGTTAAGGTGAGGCCACAACAGGTTACGGTGAGGTCTAATGCAATGGCCGGCATCAGTACAAGAATAGGAGACAGACACAGGCAGACACACAGAAAGGACTGTGGAGACAGAGGCAAGGAGGACAGTGATGCAGCTACAAGCCAGGGGACACCAAGGACTGCCCGCGACACCAGGGGCTGGGAGAGGCAAGGAAGGAACCCTCTAGAACCTTCGCAGGGAGCACAGCCCTGTCTACATCCTGAGTTTGCAATTCCGCCCTCTGGTCCTGTGGTACTGTGACAGGACCAATTCCTGTCGCATGAAGCCACCCGTTCGTAGGGATTTGTCACGTCAGCCTCAGGAAACCAGCGCACCAGCTCATTGCAGCATTACTGCAAAAGCCACACTGAGTAACGGACGCCATGCACTGAGGCAGCTGAGAGCACTCACTCGATGATCTAGCTTTTCTTCCTGTCTTCCCTCATAACCTGTAGGCTGATGTGAGGGGATGAGCAAGGCCTGCCTTTCACTCGCGTTCTCCCCGTAACTTTTGCAAAGCAGAAAGCCAAACCCACGGAAGGCCAGGACCAATGAGCTGTGATTCACGCCCCGTGAGGTCCGCGCAGCCTGTCCGTGGCCACCTCGTTACTGCCTTTTCTTGCACGCTTTCCCTCAGCGAAAGCAGCTCGGGAGGCAGGAGAAAGACACACAGGCAGGCGTGTGCTGTCGAAAGAGGTCAGCTCAGGAGATGGATCCTGCCCAAAGCACATCCCTCGGGCCCGTCCGCTCTCAGCCTCCCTGGAAGCCAAACGTGGCTGAGGCCAGTTTTAAGACTGCGGTCAGTGTACCACACATACCGTTCCGCTTTTAAACAAGCAAACCGTTTAAAGTCTCGAGGAAAAAAAGCGGAAGAGACTAGAAATACCGAGTCTTCCTCGTTAAAACGGGCACATAAATTATAAGTCCAGGCGGTGGGCAGACAGAGCCAGAAGAACCACATCAGGGCCACGAGCACGGTCGACACACCAGCGCGTACCAGCGGCGGCCGCAACTCAACACAGCACTCGCATTTGGGATTGTCTGTCTGGGTCGTGGGAGACTGCATTTCCGAAAAAGGGCTGTGTCTGGGGAAATTATGACCATCATGCGGGAAGCAGCGAGTCCTTAAACCATGCTGCTTTCTCTCCTTCGCTCCCAGAGCTAACGATCTAACGGAGACACACTCTGCCTGGACCGTGAGCAACTCTGTCAGCCAGAGACTCTGAGCTTTACGGTTTTCAAAGGACTGTCACAGATCCCGCTATGCCCCTTGCTGAACCTCTCAAAGCCTGTGTGCCACCATTTGTGACATGAGGATAAGGGTATCTCACAGGATTATTGTGATGGTTAAACTGGGAAAAAAAAAAATGAAAGATTTATGATCTTTCATCGCCACCATCTTCATCATCGCCACCATCAGCATCATCGTGATCATCATCACCACCAGCGTCAGCATCATGGGCATCGCTACAACTGGAATTTTCTCAGGAAAGTGTGCAAGCGAGCGAGATGAAGGAGATTTTCACGGTTTCCCTGTTCGCTGGCTCCTTGGAGCTTAAAGGGACGGTCACCACCTAAGTCTACGATCAGGTCGTGGTGTGATTCCGGGACACTCACCCGACCCTGGCTGAGAGCGTCCCATTGCCCCTCCCACGCCTGCCCCTCCGCCCCTGGCCCGCCGCCTGCGGGAAACGCCCCGTACTTACTGTATCCCATGCCCTGCACGAAGTACTTGAAGGCCTCGGCGAGCTTGGCCGGCTGGAAGAGAAGAGGGGAGACAGCGCAGTCAGTCGCCAGAGGCGGCCACGTGCGGCTGCGTGGATGTGGTCGCCTCCGTTAACCACCTCGTCCGGGAGAGGAGGCCACCACCACGTGCTGACAGGACGATGCCCGAGGGTAAAGGAAAGGTCACGGGGTAATTGTAAGAACCGAAGTTAGCTCTGGCTAGGGAAGAGAAGTTTAAGCTTATTTCAGAGCTGGGGGAGCTTGGCCAAGTTGCGTGTCCTGTCTGAGCTCGTTTCCGCCCCCGTAAAATACGGACAGAGCTCCACGCCTACCCCCGAGGGTGTCTGTGAAGACCACTGCGTTAGACAAGTGATGTGCCCAGCGACGTATCTACAGGGTCACGGCCTCAACGTCGCGCGCCAATCACCGTGCTAAGGGCTTTGTAACGTCATCTCATCTTCTCCCGACAGCAGCCGTAAGGGGTTAGTGCCACTTTTACATAAATGTCATAGCTAGACAGACTCGGAGAGGTAAATGATCCATCCGAAGCTCTATAATTAATCAGTGCTGGGGCCTGCAGGCTAACCCAGGGCTTCCTAAAACCCGTGATCTCAACGCAGTTCCCCCTCAGCTTCCATATCAGGATGGATGGATGGATGGATGGATGGATGGATGGGTGGATGGAAGGAAGGAAGGAAGGAAGGAAGGAAGGAAGGAAGGAAGGAAAGAAGGAAAGAAGGAAAGAAGGAAGGAAGGAAGGAAGGAAGGAAGGAAGGAAGAAGGGAGGGAAAAAAAGAAAAAATGGATGAATGGAAAGAAGGAAAGATGGATGAATGGAAAGAAGAAAAGATGGATGGATGGACAGATGGATGGATGGATGGATAGATGGACAGACGGATGGATGGAAGGAAAGACAAAATGGAAAGGAGAGACCAACAGATGAACAGATAGATGGAAAGACAAACCAATTAACCCATTAGCTGGGCTATGTAAGTGAAGTGAGTCGGGAATGCTGAGAACACACCCACTTCTTCCAATCACTCTCCAACGTTTCTGTAGTCTGCACTAGGAGGTGGATCAATGCTAAGTCAAGGCCACATGCGGCCTGATTGGCCCCAGCTCTCGAACGCCAGGCCCTATGCCTGTCCTCGTCCTCCTGGCTCGCTCCTCCAGTGAGAAGTCAGCAGCAGCAGCCGTGCGCCCACCCACCTCCACCAGCACCTGCTCCTGCCCCACAGAGAGCCAGACGACATGCAAGGGACAGGCTGTGATCCAATCGCCCTCTGAGGTTCGTGTGACAATGGCAAGGAAGTGACAAGAGTTGCAGGTGGGGGCTGCAGAGAGCCAGGGCGGCCTGTGTTCAATGTGGCCGAGGCTCGAGAATGGGGAGGCCTGGGCCCAAATGCGGCTCCCCCCCCCCAGGAGACCAGGGCCAGTGTCCCATCTTTTAGCCTCACTTTCCTCTTCCGTGACATTGTGGTGAAATGCTTGTCTTTCTGTCTCTAGGGACAGTTGCGAGGATTGAATGCAATAAAGGGTGGGAATGTCCTTTGTCACCATACACCCAGCTTGGCAGGGCAGGAGGAGGAGGAGGTATGACACGGTCATCTCCTAGAAGCCGGGGCTAGTTTGGCTCCCGCCACGGCATGGAAACCATGTTTTTAATTGTGCCCAAGGGCTAGACCTGTTCTCGTTTCAAGCAGAGAAGGGAGGGAAAGAAGAGAGGGAAGGAGGAGAGATGGAAGGAAAAATGGCACCTCTTCTCCCCGGCCAAACTAAGGAAGGCCCTGGAGTCCAGTGTCCTGGCAGGTGTCTCAGGGGCAGGCCGGATGGGGACGTGGCTCCATCACTGACGTGCAGGGTGACCTCACGCTCACATCTGAGCTGGGCTCAACTAGGAGCCCATCTACCTGTTCCCTCAGGAGACCGGGGCACCCCTTTCTTCTCCGGCTACTCCCACCTATCAAATGGGCAAAACACCCGAGCAGGTGAAACTCTTTAAAAATATCTTCTCTAGTGGGAGCAGAGGGAGACACCGTGGAAACGGGCCAGAGGGGCTAAGAGAGCCACCAGAGGCCACCGCGCCTACACATCCATCCGTGCAGAGTGAGATGCTGCAGAGCGCCAGGCCCCACGGCAGTGAGCCCAAGCCCAGCATCTGCGGGCGCAGACACCTGCTGGCCAGGCAGTCCCAAGGGCCACTCGGCCTCTTCTGCGGACGCCCGGTGGAAAACATCGCTGCCCCACACAGAAGACGTGTCAGCCGGGACGGCCCCAGCTGCTTCGATTTTATTCTGCACCCGGATGGACCGCAAAGCCGTCATCCACTCGACGCGGACGCACGGCCAAGACCCCCTCCCTTTTCCATCGGACAGCCTCGGACACGGGCGGAGCCACATGAAGTGAAGCAGAGAACGGATGCTTCCCACACTGAGAACCCCTCTGCAGCACCACACGGAGAGCCTGCGCTTCCGGGGCCGGGCACACCTAGATTCTGGTCCACGACTGCCAAGCTGCGTCCACTGGACAGCCCCCGTCTCCCCTGCAGACCCCCGTGCCGTCTGTGTGCCGCAGGGGTTTCTGGGGGATCGATCGCATGAGTCCTCACGTGCAAGCACCTTTTATAAACGCTAACATGTCTACAAGTGTCATCGGATGTCACAGCCAGGTGGGTGACGAGCAGGCAGTGAGGGAGAAAGCAGTAAGAGGTCACAGAGGCATATGCCCTCCACCTGGGAAGAGGCGACAGGTGGGACTCACCTGGGACACCTGTGGGAGGCCACCACAGTCTGCCATCTGGAAGAGAGAGGAAAGCTGGTGAGTGCCCAACACCCCAGCAGAGGCACCTCTCCCCTCGCTCTGTGGGCGCCCACCCTGCCCACTGTCCCCGCCCTGCACAGTGGGGACCAGGCCTGTCACAGGTGGGCAAACAGCTGACCCCACCTGGCAAGGCTGCTGTAATTGCTGAGCTGTGTCTGCTTGGCAACCGTGACGTGTAGCTTCTGAGTGGCCAGGTGAGTCCCGCCTGCCACCACGCCCCAGGTGGAGGGCGTATGCCTCCGCTAGGCCCTGTAGGTAATCTCACTCTGTTCTCTAAGAACCCGGGCAGGGACGACTGTCCCTTTGGGAGGCAGAAACCAGGCCGGGCAGAACTCAAGGAACTTGCGGGGTCCCAGTCAGGGTCTGTGCCGGGAGGTATCCCCTCAGTGAGGCCCTGTACCCTGTTCTCTACAGGTTCCCTCAGAAGGAACTCGCTAGACTCAAGACCTCTAGTCTCACGGGCCACCCTTGGGAGACATGGTCACTCACCAGGTTCCTACTGAACCATCAAACCTACAGCCATCGGCCCTTAGTGAAGCCACTCCGGGCACGTGCGAGCGTTTACCGGAAGTGGAGATGAGCTGGGCCCAGGCTCAGGAGCGCTCGGCCGCAGGGTGAGGAGGGGGTGCGGATGGCTTTGGGGAAAACAGACTGTACGGAGTCAGTGGGAGTGGGTGTGAGGCCGGGGGTCCTCCAGCCCCATCCCAAGGTCAGATCCCAAGGGCTACACGCCACAGCCCGTCGACTCCGGGGGTCCCAGAGAGGGACCGTCTCATCTGTGCAGCCTTGGGCTACTAATCTCAGGCTAGTGACCAATAGATGTTTCTGAACAGAGATATTAAATAGTTTTTCCTATGGTTTCTGGCCACCAGTTCTGTCTCCACCAAGCACCACTCAATTTTGCAGAAAACATAGGCGTTTCTAAGAAAGAACAAATATAAGCTCATCATTTCCCCTGTACCTTGAGGAGAGTGGTCTTCGTTGGGTCCAGTTTCGAGTTGCACTCCACCTGGACAAGGAAAGGGGGAAGAGATGTATCCACCTTCTACCTGGCACTAAGGTCACCACCTTTCCCCTTCCCTGCCACGGCCAGCAGAAGCTCCAGGGTTCCTACTGCCCTAGAGCATGGCTTTGGGATCAAACCGATGGCGCTTTAAATCCCAGCCCTGCTATTGACCTTGAACAAGTTACTTAACTTCCTTGAGCCTCAGTTTTCTCGTCAATAAAATGAGGATAGCATCTTCTTAAAGGGGTTATTATACCTAAACTGTAGATGATGCTCTAGAAATACTTGCTGAATGGATGGCCTCGTTAAACCAGCTGCAGCCAGTGGTTCTACAGGTTGGATATCCACAGTGCCAACAACTATTCTTCATAAAAAAATCACCTGCACCAGGCTGTTTCTCTCTTCCATCTGCCAATGAGCATCTTAAAAGTGCATCCAGCACCAGGCAGAGGACCATCTCGTAACCTGTGGCGTTCAGAGTGCCTACAGCAGAACTATCATCTCCCTCGATGGGAACAATATATCTCTATTGATACATCCATCCTATGATTATGTCCGGTGGGTTAGGTCATAAGAAACTCACGATTCACACTCCAGGTCTTTACTAAAAGAGCATCTGCAGATCCTGCTCTGCAGCTTACTGCACGAGGCACGTCACCACTGTGGGACCCTGCTTATCTGCTCCTAAGTGTCCCTTGTCCCCAGCCATGGGGATGTCGAGCAGCTAGTCCATGCTTAGCCTCCACAATGGCGTAGGTGGGAATGAAGGGGTGAAACGAGCCAGAAAGCCTTGCTGAAGGCCAGATCCCCCCACCTGCTGCCTCTTGTCCTGCCTGATGACCAGGCCGGTGTCCCAAACAGGAGGGGAGTCTCTTGGCCAGAAAGCCAAGTGGAAAACACTCTCACAGAAATAAGCCAGTAGGAGGCAGATCTGTGGGTGAGGGGACCTGGGGGAGGAGACCAAGGGCCCGCTGCCACGCAACCAAGGCTGGCAGTCACCTGGGAAAGAGGCTAGTGGCTGGGTGCTCTACCCAAGGGCCAATATGGCATTTAGAAGATGTCCCCTGCCCTGATGAGGGCAGAGGAGGGGAAGGATGTGGACAGGGAGACTTTATACAAAGTCAATCCGATTTGGACTGTTGGATTAGGCGCGAAAACCAGTGGTTGGTTTCTACATACCACGGCATCCACAGCAGGAGAATTGTCCCCAACCACCAGCAAAGTGGGACACCTGGAGTCAGGGACAGAAGGAGAGTTAACACAAGGGTCGTTGGAAGATTCTCGCATGCCCAGTCCTGCCACAGGTCTTTACAAACGTATTTTGGTTTCCCCAGTGGCCTCTGCTCTTTTTACTCCACCTTCCCTCCACCCTCTGCTTTGTTCTTAGGATAAAATGGGTTGGTAGTCATTTACACCATAGTACGAATTTCAGCCAAAGAACTTCCATGTCCTGATGGTTTTATGTTTTTAAGCACCCTCTCTTCCAGGAAGGATGAGTAGGACTTTGCCAGCCATCAAGATAAGAAAGAAAAAGGTCATGTCTGGCACAGGAAATGGCATGTGCCAAGCTCGGGGTGTCAAATCACACGGTGTTCTCAAGGAACTATAAAATGACGCAGTCGCTACTGGTGGAACGTAGTTGGTTATATTCGAGAGGGTCTTTTCCTCCCAGTTTTACAGAGCACCGCAGGGTGGGTCATGGTCATTCACGCCCAGGCTCTGGGAGGCAGAGCTAACACAGTATTGGACGTACAGTAGGTGCTTAGAAAACTCTGTCCAAAATGAGCTTAGCATCCCTCTTCTGAGAGCTAAGGCTCCAGCCCAGGTTCTGGGGCCACCCTGGGAACTGAGCACCCCCACAGGAAGAAGACGAGGTAGTGCCCAGTCCCTCGGCAGGGCACGCCCAGGTCCCCTTGACTGCCATGTCCCAGGGCAATGGCGGCCATGCTGCCGGAAACCGTAGAGAGAAGAGCCACTCACGGCACGGTGACTCCGTGCGCTCCGGGCACCGGCCGCTCGATCTCCAGGTCCCGCCGGCTGCGGACGACAAAAGCGCCGTGACGTCAGCAGACCCCGCCCCGGAGGAAGCCCCTCCCACCGAGCCAGACCCGGGAGGTCCTGCCATTGGCTGTGTGCAGTCACGTGGCTTTGGGGACATTGCGGCCTCTTGGGGTCCATACGGTTGGTTCATATGTCCCAGGGAGCCCACCTCATACTCCCTAAAGTAGTTTTGTCTTTTCATAGGAGTACAAATCATGTCCTCCACCACAGAGGGTCCCTAACTCCCGTCTCCCTAGTCAGAGCCCCCACCTGACCAATGGACAGCCCCCAAATGGCCTCAGCCTCCATCCTTCTTCTGAGCCTCACTCACCCCCAACTCCAACTCCTTTATACAGTAACCCAAACCCTCTTTAGAACTCAGAGCTGATGGTTTCAAACCCTCCAGTGGTTCCCCATTGCAGTCCTGTGAGGCCCAGTGTGGGCCCAGCCCCCGCCCCCACCCCATCTCTCTCCCTGCAGATATAAACACCCCCCATGCCTCTCACCACCTGGCAGCTCCCAACACCAGATGCTGTTTCCCAGCTCTTAGCCTAGAGCCAGACAGGCTGGATTCAAATCACGCTCCCTGCTTCCTAGCTGTGTGACCTTGGGCAGAATGCTAAACCTCTCTGTGCCTTCACTTTCACACTTTATCAGTGATGACAGTACCCTCGTCAGAGGGTTTTCAGGACGAGCCAGCTGGCTCCTGTGCTCTCCATGAGGGCAGAGCAGTGTGTGTGGGGTCTTGGGGTGGCTGCCGGTCCCTGCCATGTGCCGAGTGTCTAGCAGACAGCCTGAGCCCCTCCAATGCTCAGCACGCGTCTGCCAAATAAACGAGCTGCTCTGCCTCTGTGTCTTCAGTTACTCGATAGTGCTGCTCTCTGTCTGCCTCGCTGACAGGCTGGGAGGGTGATCGGAGGAAATGGACACTGGACTTTCTTATAGACACCACTGCCCTTCGTGAAGTCACGATATTAACAAGGACGGAGAGAGAGACGGAGCCCGTGAGCTCAGCTCTGTGCCCTCCGTGGGGGCAGGGCAGAGCTGGCTCTGCAGGCTGAGTGAGTGAGTTCCCTGGAGATGCCGGAACTTCTTGTGCTGCTATCAGTAGCCCTGAGCTGCCCCCTCCCCGAGCTGAGCTCCAGACTGGCAGCTAGTTGCAGATAAGAGGGCTGCACCTTTGCCAGCGTCTGTATGCAGATGCTGCAGACGTGAGAACGACTCCCCCACTGCCCAGCAGCCTCCCTGGATGCCCCTTGCCCGCCAGTGCTTTGCCTCTCGCAGCTCCCCTCACCTCTGCTCTCCTGTGGTCAGCCACGGCCACAGGCGCATGCGTACTCACAACCCTCCGAGGGCATGACTGTGTCCCACTCGTATGCGCACCACCCCCAGGGGTCCAGAGCAGCAGCTCAGCTCCTCGCAGGGTGCTCCAACCTCCAGGGGGCACCTTACTTCCCGGGGACCCTTAGGGCACCCCTGACAATCTACTGCTCAACCTCTGGGGCTGCCTCCTCTACTAACACTACGACCCCCGTGTCCCTCAGGTCCTGTCCTAGACCGACACCGGGAGGCTGACACAAACGGCGGTGGCAGGGCGGCCGAGCGGCGGCGGGCACCTGTTGTAGGCGTTGATGAACAGGTGCAGGTTGCCGGGGTTCATGTCGTTGACAATGTGCTGGCGGTAGGTGTGCACCACCTCCACGTTGTTCTGCATCTCCTCCTGTGGCAGAGAGAGGGCAGGCCCGTCAGGGGCGCCGTGCGGGGCCCCGGGCCGGCCACGGCCCTCTCGCGTCTCCAGGTTATTCACGTGCAAGGTGGAGGTCATGGTGCCTGATCCCCACGACTGTTGTGGGGCCTGGGGACGCCTTCGGGAAAGTGGAAGCCACCCCCTCACCCCCCTGTACCCCCAGATGCAGGCTGATGCCTGAATGTCAGCTAGTGGCTCAAAGAACACAAACCTGGAAGGGCAAAAGGCGCCTTTCTGGGCTCATGATTTGAGGGTTCGGACCTGAAGTTGGTCCTTTCAAATCTGGAACCCATAGGGGCTCAGAACAAGCCACCCCAAGGTGCACCTCAGTGCGATGTGGCTTATTCTGAGCTAACAACAACCGAGACTTTGCGGGCTCAAGAGACACGCCTACCCGCTCCTTAACTATCTAGAAGAATTTAAATTAGGAGCCAAGCCCACAATACGAGTTAGCACCAAAAATGACTTTTTACCTACCTACCTGGCAGGGTGACCTGACAACACACTCTCCCTCGGGGGCCCTCTGAAGCCCCCAGGTGCTCTGCCCCATCCCATCCCCAGCTCAGAAAGCAATTCCCCTTTCTGTCCTCGAACCCCTCAGGAACGTGGGATTCTCAGACATGTGCACGCAGTTAAACCCGGCCATTTTCTCTCACTCATCCGTTGCATGTCTATGTAATTATTAGACCGGCCGAAAGCACCTTGAGGGTAAAGGGGTGTTTCTTTCTCCCCTACAACTCCATCCTGCACTTTCTGGAGCAAGGGCCTTAACTTCTCTGAGCCTCAGTTTCCTCCAAAACAAGGAGGGGGGGCGGTGTTAATATCACACACTTCATCAGGTTGTGGGATTTAACAGAAGTTGTGCATTTTGGAAAAAGCCCTTTGTACACAGTAACCATCCGTTACTAACATCCGTTAGCAGTCGTTATTTGTTAATGGAGAGAGCTGATACAACGTGTGTCGTGAGTTTGCAGAACACAGTTTTTGCAGAACAAAAAAGCCAGCTCACGCAACCGGAAGTTGCAGGAAGGACAACCTCCGTTTCCGCAGGGGCCGGCCCGAGCCTTGCAGAAGGCGGGCTGCAGCCTCCCTCCCCGCGGGCTCCTCTCTAAATGTGACAGGGGGCACGCAAACACGTTAGGAACTGGCTCTGTTTCTCGTTTGCACAACGGCAGATGCCGCAGTTTTCACAAAATGGCCCGATGTGGTCGGGGAGGGGGGTGGGGGTGGGGTGACCAGAGCCCGTGTGGGAGGAAGCAAGGGGGCTGCTGTCAAGCCCGAGCTTTCATCCGAACAGTCCACAAACAGCATTGAAGCAACAAAGAAGCCAATGGGCTGTTCAAAAAAAAAAAATAGTCTGAGGAATCGTGCTAAGGTTTCAGATCAACCAAGATCCCCAGATTCTCACCCTACACTCGACACTGCTCCTCTAAGGAAACCCAGACACTGACTCTCATTTTTTTCCGTGTTCCTATCAGGTTCAGATTATCCACTGAGGGCGGAGACCATGTATCACGAACTGAAACGAAGCATAAAAGAGGAGAGAGGGCGAACGGGGGCCCCCAAGATAAGTCACATCCCTAGATGTGACTTGTGTGGGAAAAAAAGTTCTTTGTGGATGTAACTCAGTTAAGGTTCCTGAGATAAGATCATCCTGGATGGTCCCCCTGTGTTCTAACTCCAATGACAAGTAACCTCATAAGAAAAAAGCAGGAGGAGATTGGAAATGCACACAGGGAAGGCCACGCAGAGATGGGAGCAGAGAATGGAGTAAGCGGCCACGAGCCAAGGGACACCAAAGGGCCAGGCGCTGATAGAAGCAAGGAAGGGTCCTCCGCCAGACCCTCTGCAGGGCGTGTGGCCCAGCTAGCACTTGCTTTCAAAGTCCTGGCCTCCTGAACCAGGAGAGGCTAAACACTGTTGCTGTCGCGAGAGGATAAACATTGTTGCTGTCATCGCGAGAGGATAAACACTGTTGCCATCAGCCGTACCAGTATGTGGCACTCTGTTACAGCCTCCACAGGAAACCAGCAGGAGGCCCAGATGCAGGCACATCGGCTCCACTGGCACGCCTCACACGGTCATGCTTTTTCCCTCGGGAGCAGACAGTGGTGAGTGGACCAGCCACGGGACACAGAGCAAGTCACCTCAAGCCGGACAACCAAGGGAGATCTCAGAGCCAGCCGAAATGGGTCAGATTCTACACTGTCCGTATGTGCCATTTACTGCACTTCAATCGATGACGATGAACAACGTCGCGTTATGGGGTGGCATCGGCACATGGTGCGTGCCCCATGTGCCAGGTGGCCCACAGCGGCTCGGAGTGGACGACGGTGCCAGCCCACGCTACTCACCTTCCCGAAGAGGTGGGACACCAGCATGTCTGGGAGGGCCTGCGTCCACCCGGAGATCTGGGGGGCACAAAACCACCGCGATTAGAAAGTGGGCGTTCCCAGCAGGGACAAAACCACTGGGATTAGAAAGTGGGCGTCCCAGCAGTGAGACAGGGTCAGCCACGCCCCATGGTCCTTGGGGTTCCGGGGCTCAGGTCTGAGGATCCCGCGCCCCCCGACAGGAACGTGGTAGCCATCCTCGGTCACCTCCTGGACGGGGGCCGCCGGACACCAGGCCTGGGGCTCGGTCCAATCCCTGCGCTCAGAGGCACAGCACACGTGTGCTCGTCCCCGGCTTCCTCTGCTCCACAGCATGACTCGTCAGCCAGGAGCGCCCCATCCGTTTTCTTTAAACACACACTGAGCTGCCCCGGTCCACACTCCAGGGTCCGCTCACCTCAAACTCCCCTCCGGCACCGGACTTTCCCCTCCGGCCAGTTTCCTCTCTCTCGATAGACTGAGGTTACTAAAGACACCGAAGACCTTCTCATTGTCCAATGACAATGTCAGGCATACAGCAGGAGCTTCCTAAATGCTAGGCATACAGCAGGTGCCCCATAAATGCTCGGTATACAGTGGGAGCTCCCAAAATGCTAGGCATACAACGGGAGCTTCCTAAATGCTAGGTACTCAGCAAGAGCTTCCTAAATGCTAGGCATACAGCAGGTGCCCCATAAATGCTGGGTACACAGTGGGAGCTCCCAAAATGCCAGGCATACAGCAGGAGCTTCCTAAATGCTAGGCATACAGCAGGTGCCCCATAAATGCTGGGTACACAGTGGGAGCTCCCAAAATGCTAGGCATACAACGGGAGCTTCCTAAATGCTAGGTACTCAGCAGGAGCTTCCTGAATGCTAGGCATACAGCAGGTGCCCCATAAATGCTGGGTACACAGTAGGAGCTTCCAAAATGCTAGGTGTTCAGCAGAAGCTCCGCAGATGTGTGCTGGCCAGCTTCAGCATTGGGCGGAGACCGGAGGGGGTCCAGAGCTGAACCCTGGCTGCCACGCCCCAGCCATGTGGCCCTGGACAGGCTGTAGGGCCTCTAGGTGTCAGGCTGCCCATCCATACCTGGGGTGTCAGGAACGTGTGACTTAAAGTCACAGGCCAAGATGGGAATTATCTGACACAACTACACACGGCACAGGATCTGCCCCGCTGCCTGACGCCCAGGAGGCCCTCGACGCGGCTCCCTGGGCTGGGGTTGAAAAGGGAGGATATGGTGCAGAGCGTGAAACCGCCATACACATCCCTCAGGCTCCACGTCAGCTGACGGACAATGTCCCCAGCCCTCCGCGTCTGGCTCAGAACGGCTCCCGAGGAGCCGCTCCGGCTGACCGGAATGTCACTTCCTGTGCTGGAATATAAAATAAGAAACGGGGCGTGTGCTGGGCTCCTGGATGTCACGCAGCGAGTGGAGGGGGAAGGGCCACCCCAGGCTGGCCGACCAGAGCATGGGTGGAACGTGGGGGGAGGGGCACGGCCCCTCCGACCGCCCCGCCCCCGACGGCCACCCCAAACTCGGCGAAAACATTTTCAAAAGGAGAAGCCAGGATCACCCCAGCTTGCAAGGCCCTGTCTTATTTCGATTGGACCGGCTCCCCCATCTCCTTGGCAAATAAATACTGGGGCTTTTATGAAAAATGAAATAATTATTTTTAAAAGAGAAACGAGGAACTCTAGGCCACCACCGGCCAGAGTAAAGCTCCCTGAGATGGCACGGGCCCCTTGTCCCCCTTGTCAGCGATGTGCCTCGGCCCTCTGCTCCCAGCCCCGCCTTGCTTGGGTCAAGGTAGGCATGAATGAGAACTAGGGTCAAGTGGGGGGACACAGCATAGACGGGTCTCCTTTTGCCTCGCCTTGTGTGACCCTGGACAGCTCCCTTAACCACCGCGAGCCTCCGTTTCCCCCTCCGTGAGAGGCATGGCAACTCCGCTTCCTGGAGGCACCGTGAGGCCATGCATTCGTAGCAGCGGAGAACAGAAATACACCTGAGATCCAGCCATTCCTCTCACCTGTCGTCTGGTTACTGTTCTCGTGAAACTAAGTGGCATAGACTCCGTCCCAAATACATATTTCTTTTTCATTAATCGTATTTGGGTTCCTGAGGTCAGAGGCATTTGCCTTATTGATCTGTTTATTCTCAGTATCTAGAGCAAAGCAGAGCAGATGTCAGGTCCCCAGAGAATACTTCTTAACCCTGGCTCTGCTTGTCAAAGCTGGCCGGGAGTGGTCCATGTCCCACCGGGATCACTGGCTCAGACAGCAGTGACCTACTGGAATCGGAATGGCGAGAGGCTGAGGTCATGTTCACGGTGAGAGGGAAAGCAGAGGAAGCTGGCCTTCTTGGTGGGGGCCGGAGGGAATAGGGTGGTGGAGGGGAGGGGCTGGGAGGGGTCTCTTAGCTCCACTATTCCTCCAAGCGGGGACCTGCCACCTGCATGCTGAGCCCCCGCCAGCCCGGCCCGGGCCCCCGGACCCACCTTGGAGGCGGCCCAGTCCATCCAGCCTTCCGCACAAGGGTTCACGTTGATGAGAACCAGGCCCTCCACCATCTCAGGGTTGTTCAGCTGCAATTCAAGACACGCGGTGAGCGAGACGACCCAGCAAGGTGAGACACCGTGAGCTTTCACGGTCACACCAGAGATGGAGGAAAGGACTAGGAAAGGGCCCGTGTGGGCCACCAGAGTAGGCTGCTGCTCTCACGAGTCTGCAGCACCCCCCGGCCCATGCAAAACGGAGGCTGCAGCTCAGTGGACACTGGGATGGGTCGGAAAGAGGAAGCCACAGGAGAAACAGAGGCGCATGTGCCCAGCCTTGGACAGGTAGGTCACTTCCCCTCGTTACCCCTCAGCTCTCCCAGCTGCGATGGGTCCATCAGACCATCAGCCCCATAATCACAGACACGTAAATGCTCTTTAGTGATCAGTAAGAATCCTATTACTTCCAGAAGAATATATAGAGAGAGATATAACATATATATAATACGATCGAGAACTTATGCAGACTCCTATTCAGAGTCTAACGAGCCAGACCACTGCACACTCGTCAGCATCTCTAACCTCTAGCGAAGTCCAGCAAATAGCAGGCAGTCAGAACAGACGTGGCTGAATAAAATGAGCCACGGCTGCCGTTTTAAACACTCGTTGGGTACGGATACAAAAGGGCCCAGCAGCACCCGACTTGGGTTTGCAGCAACGGAAGGGACAACGGTCGAGTGAACACACGTATCCGTTTTAGAAACAGTCGGGATCCAAGAGTGCCCTGGCTACCGAAGCTGTCGCAAAGCAGCATGGTAGCATCCTCAGTGACGTGAGGACCTGTGTCCCCAGTCGACGATGATTAGAGAAGGTGTCTGAGATGGCATTTCAGCGAAGGGAAGAGCAAAGCGTGTCCATCTGTACGTGCCACACGCGCCACACACACACACACCCAGAACGCTGGGCCCCACGCCACGATGCGTGCTGTGTGCGTCTCTCCCTCGGGGAACGGAACGATGGGGCATTCCTTTCATCTTTTCGGGATTGTTGATGCTTTCCTAATTTTTTTTTTCCTTCAGCGCGAATTCATTTTACTTAAAACATAATTAAAAGAAAAAAAAAGCCAAAAGAACTCACAGCGAATCGAGTGAGGATGTAGGCGCCGGCTCCAGTCCCCATGCCGATGACGCTTTTCAGCCTGGAAGTGGAAGTAAAAAAAAGTGCACGTCACAGAAGGTGTGAGTACAGGAGCCCTGACGAGCCTCTTGCATCTCTGCGACTCCTTGTCCCTGAGGAACCTCCCCTCCCCCGTGTCTGTCCTGGTCATCCTGGGGAGTGGCTGGCTAGCTAGACCAAGTGGGAACACACGGCCGTGGTATGGCCTCGTGACCTGACTCGCATCACGCTTTGTGGCTTCGTAGAAGGCCGGGACCTTGAAGAAACTTGTCTCCTCTCCCTCGCTTCCCTCCTGCCTGCAGCCAGAGCCTGTCTGACATTTATGGGAAGGCCCGTTATGGCACAGCTTCTTCCCGCTCATAAGCTTTATTTTGGATCCTGAACCTTGGCATGAAAGGAACTGGGCAAGAACTGAGGTGTCATCATCGTACGAAGGCGCCAGGAAAAGGGAAATGAGCGTGGAGATTTAAGAGCCTGGAGAGAGAAGCTGAGAGCTCAGGCAACCCGGTTCCAGAATGTTCCACGGGGAAGAGGAAAGCAGTGAAAGAAGAGGAGGCAGGAAAGCAAAGCATGGGCGGGGTGTCTGCCATCAGATGATGTCATCACTCTGATGAGCAGCAGATTGGAGCAGAGACTGTGACAAGTGGGACAAGCAAATTTCTTCCCCGAGCTTTCAAATCCAACCTACGTTTCAATGGTCAGCCCAGATCAAGGCCAAAAAAAAAAAAAAAAAAAGACAGAAGCTAGAGGTCACCCCTCTCTGCAGCTGGTGGGGGAGTGGACGGCTCGCTCTTACCCAAACTGGTGAAGGACTCCAGGAAGCATTTCAGCCAGCTGATCCATGGAGGGGTACATGTACCTGGGGAGAAGCCACACGGAGGCCGTTAGCGAGTGCCCGGATGCCAGCAGAAATGGATGATGCCAACGGAAACACACTTGAAGGGGAGGGGCCGGGCGGGGACCTGCCCCGTGCCCCAAGCTCCCACCGAGACCCCCTGCCAGCACCCCGCAGCGTACTGAGCCCGCTCCTTTGAGCAAAGATGTTCTCTACCCCTGATTCTCGCTCTTTCACTTTGTAAAGGGACCCCTTACCAACTGCTTCCCATGCATTTGGTGAGCATCATAAGCTTTTTTAACCCTTGCAACCACACTATGAGGTTGCTAAGATTTCTCCCAATATAAAGGTCTTTAAATATCATTGAGGGTTAGAGCAAAGACTTGACTTCCCAGAAGACTCTATTTTATAGCAATAAAAAAATATAAAAATAAAAGCCAGTCTAATGCTTGCCCTGCCACCTGTTCCCGCCCCTCACAACCTTCCCGTCCCCGTCCTGGGCCACGAGGCTGCCCCTCTCACCCCACGGGGAAGGACGGGGCGCCATCTTGCTGCCCAGGGGCATCCACGTGGCAGACAGCAAAATGCTGGGTGATCTCCTGCATGTCTTCAGAGTTAAAGAGGGGGTTGTAGCAGGTTTTATCTGGAGGTTGGGCGGGGGAGAGAGGAGAGGAGAAGACATAAAAACAATGAATCGGGTTGATCGGTGGTAAAGCGTCTTCATTCTGTGGGTTTCGCTCCTATTTAGCAGAAGGAATTGGACTCACGAGAAAGAAGGCCTATCTGTTTTCTTTCTTTCCCCCAGTCCCACCTTCCTCTGGTGATAAAGGCAAGAATAAGTCATGGGAAAGGGAGTGAGTAAGGAGGTGGAGACAGTCATTAAATTCTGTCGGATGGGCTGGCGATGACCTTCACCTTCCCCTTGGCCCTGGAAGAGGACTCCTGCTCCTGTCTAGTCGGCCATGGCTGTCTTCACACCGCAGCTCTGGTGTGAAGTGGGGTTGCCCCCACTGACTCTCTCTTCTCTCCAGGTCTCCTAAGCCCTCATATCGGGGGTGCCGGCCCCGGGCACACGAGACTTTCAAACAAGGAGGAACATCAGAGATAACTCACGGACATCCCACTTCCCGTGTGGCCTTGGATGAACCTTCTAACTGTTGAGGGCCACGATGGCCAACTGGTCACCAAACCAGTTCTTCCCATACACACAGCCGGCCTACATTTCCCAGCATCCCCTGCACCGAGGAGCATCCATCTGATGCGATCAAGTTCTGGCCAATAGCACGTGATGCTCGCCACGTCTCCTGACACCTGCTACGCGGTCCTCTCGGTTTCTCTCTCCCATCATCTCCCTGCCAGATGCGGAGCCCGCAGAAGCCTCTGAGGCTCCAGGGGATGGCAGAGCTACAGCTCGAAGGAGGCTGGATCCCTGAATCACCACATGGACACTGTCCCACGGGACGCCCACTGAGCTGCTACACGAGTGAAAAATACATTTATGTCGTGTTAAGCCACAGAGGTCTTGGGTCTTTTGTAACAGCAGATAGTTTACTGTAACTAACAACACGCTCTCTAAAATGGGGTTTAGCTCCAGCATAGGCAACCCCATTTCCTGTCGGAGCCCAGAGAAATCAGGTGACCTCTGTCAGAGAAGGTCACCAGCTTGGGATCTGGTGCGCGGTGAATATGGGCGGACAGACAGAGGAAGACGTGAGATAGAAGAGACGTGAGAGGAAGGAGAAAAATGTCCTTACGGTGATTGACATCATCCCCAGAGAGAAACCAAGGAATTAGTACACTATAAAAAAAAATGTACATCAGGCAGTCTGTCAATCAAATAGCCAGCAAGCGTCCAGCTTGAAATGCTCACGTTTACAGATTATTGGACCAGGAAGGTCTGTCGGTGCCTTCTGAACCACCACAGACAGGTTCACTTCTATGCCGAGTAATTTTAATATCAAGTCAATCTTATTCCATCACCATTTGTGGAAAACGGGGAACCCCACATATGGGAATGCTTCCTGGTAATCTTAAGAATGCAAAGCCTAAACATTCGTAGCAGCAACATTCGGAACAGCCGAGAAGTGGAAGCAATCCAAATGCCCGTGAACGAGTGTGAATGGGTGAACAAAGGGTGTGTATCCACACAGGGAGATGTCACTCAGCCAAGGACAATGCAGCGCCGATATATGCTACACGGTGGATAAACCTCACCAACACCATGAGAGAAGCCAGTCACAAAACCCTTCCTATTGTGTGTGTGATTCCACTTATAGGAAAGGTCCAGAATAGGCTGATCTTTAGAGACAGAACGTGGATGAGCGGTTGCCAGGCGCCGGGAGGGGGAGGGGGCAGGGGCGGGGCTAGGGGACACGGACGGGTGATAGATAAGAGGACAGGGTTTCTTCTCAGAGAAATAAACATGTGCTCAAATCTATTGTGATGATGGTGGCACGACGTGTGAAAATAACGAGAAAGCACCGACTGTGTCTCCCAGCAGCTCAGGCCACACAGACGACTCCGTGCCCCGTGCAGAACCTTCCAGACTCTCCCAGTCGGAGGCGAGCCCTCCCCCGCAGAACAGCTCCAGAAAGTCCCCGGCGGGAGAGAAGCAGCTGCCCCCCTCCCCCCGTGTGCTCGCTGTCCCCCTCCCTGCCCCGCTCGTCGTGGGAACGGGCTCCCCGGGAGACCCCAGCCCCTGGCGCTTACGGTTCATGCCGATGTCGTGGTAGGTGAGGATGACGGGCCGCGTGCCCTTGGGGGTCCCGCACAGCGTGACGTGGACGGAGCCGTGCAGAGTCTCGATGTCCTGCTCCTGAGGAGAGAGGGCAGACGGCGGGGCCGGTCAGGGGGGCCGGTGGCGTCGGGAGCCGTGACTTCAGGACGCTTCGAAGACCCTCCTCCCTCACCTGGCCACAGGGACCCTGGGCCTTGGGCAGGACGCCTCTGGCTGGAGAATTCTCTCCGAGAGTCAGGGAGGGAAGGGGAAGGAAAGCGTGATCAAGGGAAAGAGGGGTGTGGGTCGGGGGGAGGGGACCAGCGTCGGTCCCCCCATCTTTCGCCGTCAGTGATGGTCAGTCCGAGGGATATAGCTCAAAAAGAAAGAAATACACCCCAGTGCTAAGATGCCACCTGCGGAGCAGGCATCTGGGTGTTTATCAGGAGCTGCTCCCTTCCCCCACCATGCAGGGTGAGGCAGGGGCGTCCGGGACCACACCCTGAAGACCCCTGAGCAGGCGAGTCAAAGTCGGAAGCCGGGTGCGTCTCCCGGGCTAGTGCTGCATCTTTGAAATGGGCGCATGACGGAACCTCACGGGGAAGTGGGTGTTTACCAGGTGATGGTGGTGGGGTGAACGGGGCAAAGCCTGGCGGGCACCCCAGCCCCCTGGGAGCACCCTGGCCCGCCTCCAGCACAGGGGCCCTCCTGGGCCACCCGCCTGACCACCCCCACAGAAATGAATCCCCTGATCGCAGAGCCCATCCTCTCCGTGGCCCCCTTCTCTTCCCCTCGGGGCGTGGCTCTCTGCCCCACAGTAAAAACTCCGGGGAAACCCAGACCCCAGAGCCGCGGCCTGGCCCCAGCGGGGGCCGCCACGTCTGCTGGGCCCAGCCCTGGCCCCAAAGCCACTGTAGGAACAATGGCCCATTGTGAGGGCCGCATTCTGCATTATCTCCCCAGCTGACCCACACGGTCCCCTCTAAAAATACGCCAGGCCAGGCAGCGCTCTACTGGCCTAGGACATCAGGGTTCAAATCCGCACTCCACCCTTCGGCAGCCCTGTGAGTCCCCAGGGCCTCGCCCCACGCTCCTGAGCAGAGGGGAACCTTGTGCCCCCGTGCAGTGCCCCCCGTGCTGGAAAAGGGGTCCTCGGCACGGTGGCAGAGGGATTTGATGAGGTACCTGGACACCGCCTTAGTGGCCAGCATCAAGGACGTCCCTGGAAGCCTAGGTGTGGGATGGGTAACAGATGTTGACTCTCCCCTTCGGAGACCTTAAAATTATACAGCTGTGGAACCAGAACCTATCCTGTCCCAGAGGGCAGGGGCTGCCTCCGTTTCCTGTCAAGTCCCCAGGCCTGGGCACGTTTGCCTGCTCACAGGTGTGCTGGGTGACGACTGTCACATCTCACAGAGGGGGAAGACCGAGGCCAAGAGAGGGTCAGTCACCGGCCCAAGGTTGCACAGCTGGAATGGCGCAACAGGACCTGGACCAGAGCCCGTCCGGGCCCGAAGCCTGGGCCGTCTGACACCTGTTTTACACGCCTTGCCAGGTGTCACACGAAGAAGGGGAGCCTTTACTATGAGCGTGCACTGTGGCTCTCTAAGAAGGGGCCCAGGGGGTCAGATCTCTCAGGGGAGTGAGTGCAGGGGGATTTCTATCACCCAGCGTCTCCACGGACCGGCAGCCCACGGGGCGCGTCCTGGGACACGGTGACACGTACTAAACAGAACGAACACCTGCTCCTCCTCCAGCGTGCGCTGGCCCCTGTGCTGCCAAAACGTGGGTCAGACCCGGGAAAGGCCCCAGCAGAAACGTCACTTTCCTGGGGGGGCCCTTCCAGCCACTCTGCATGCGACACGTGGTCCTTTGCTCTCTTCCCTGTAGCATCCCCACAAGGACAAATATCCGTTTCGCAGCTGCCTCCCCAGCCTGACGGCCAGTTCCCGGGGCGAACGGCTGGCCCTGCCACTGCCAGGTTCCGGCCCCCAGGAGGCACTTGGAGATCTGCTCAGTCTGCACCACCTGTAGGCCAGTAAGTGGTAAAGGGCACCCACCCTCACTGTCTACACTGCGTGTAAGCCTGCAGGTGGTGAAAACGGCACCTCCCACTGAGCACTCCTCAAAGGTTTCGTCTGTTAGGCTTGGGGGCTTTCTGGAGGACGGTGTCAGCTGGCCTCCCCAACCTTTGTTGTTCTCTTTATGACAGAATGCCCAGCAACGAGCCTCAGAAAACCCTCCCCCTCTTCCCCATCTCCCTCGTAGCCAAGGGCGCTCAGAAGACGCACTTCTGGCCAGTGCGTTGCCAGCAGAACTTGCAGGGGCTATAAGAAAAATTCTTTTAAAGCGTCGAACTTGACCTTTTGATGTTTCCCCCTTTCAGCCTTCCACCTGCTCACTACCTGGAACACGGGTGAGACGTTCGGTCATTCGGCAGCCGTCTCATGAGCATGAGGACCAAAGCTACATGCTCAGGATGACCGCGCAGGAAGCTGGAAGGCGTCGGGACGGGGTGACGGTCATGACTGCTATCCTAGGCCTCCCAGGTGAGCGCGGACGGCCAACGTTCCGTGTTTCAGACACCGCTGAGTGGTGTCGGTCTTAACGACAGGCCCGAGTCGCCAGCTTTCTCTGAGAACTCCTTCCCCCGCCCCCTGCTGTACAACGAGGTCAGCGGCAAGGCCATCTGGTCACGGAGAGGCTCCTGGGAAGAAACCCGAGGTGGGGACGGGGGCATGTTCTGCAAACTGCAGCATTTCCTTCCACGGCCGTTGTTATGGACACTGATCCCAGCGACGAGCGCTGCGAAGCCACCAAGGCCAGCCTCCACGGCTTAGGTCACCTGGCTGGATGATCCAGGGGAGCTGTGAGACCAGCTGCCGCCGCCTTCCCCCACGACCCGCCTGCTCAGCAGGCCCCGGGGAGACTCTGAGGCTTTGCACTCTAAGAGGATGACACACTTAGGGGCCTAAGTCAGCAGGCGTTCCGGGCCGGCCCTCCCCGCCTCCCCGCCTCGGTCACTAGCTTTGGTCAAGGCAGAGCCCGAGGGCAGAGGCAAAGAAAGCTGGTTTGGGCTCATCAGACGCAGCATTTATGAAGAGACAAATCACGAGAACATGATTTGAACAGAAGCTCAAGAGAAAATGCCAGAGTCTCGCCTACCACCCTCTTTTTGTGAAACAACATACTCCCCATCCCTATTCTCCATCTTCCTGATTTCTCTCCTATGCCCACAGCGGGAGACAGGTAGGCCTACCTGTGCCCTTGACCTTATCCTTCCCGTCAGGTAAGGAGCACATAAAGCACGATAGATGACCAAGAGGGGCGCACGCGTGGAAGGAACACGACAGTATTTGCGTGTAAGGACAGCTATCCCCTTACTGAGCAAATACACATCCGAGAGCTCAAGCCTGCAGGTAGAGTTAAGGTCTGCAGACTCCACGCCCTGATTCTCTCCAAAGCCGCAGCAGGCACCTGGGACACCGGGAAGATAAGACAATGGTCTCAAAGAGGTCAAGCTGGACCTGTGGCTATGCCCTCCCTGGACCTGTAACTTTGCCCTCCCGTTTCTTGGGTCTTTATGGTTGTTATCACATCAAGAAAAAAAGAAGAAGTTGGAGACAGGGAATGAGTTGCTGTTTGCAGAGGGCGTCAGCCCAGGACATGAGCTCGAGGCTGGACCGACGTTGGCCACTGGAATTCTCCACGGGAGAAAGAATTAGAAGCAAAATCTTTCTTGGATTAGAGAAAAGAGAAAGCGGGGTGACAGCCACCCACAGAGCAGAGGGCGAGGAGGAGGAGGCCCGTGTGTTGAGTCCGAGGCTGTTTATGTCACGTTCGAGACGCCTCAGGGACAGTGATGCTCCCCCCTGTTTTTACATATTAGATAGCTAAGCCCCTGGCAGGTCAGGCAACTGGCCGGGCAACTGACCAAGGACACGTGGCTGGCAACGACAGGGCCGATCTGAACTTGCTACTGTCCACGGCACCTGTTCTGTGACACTCGGAGGTGAGTGACTGTACCGGGTCAGCCCGATGGCCTGGACTGGACAGACCTGGGGAGACGGCCAGCGGAGCCCCGCCTCCCGCCAGGAGGGCATTCCTAGAACACCCACGGAGGAGAACAGAAGCGGTAAAGCCTCATCGTGCGCTGACCCAGACGAGCAGCACGGCCATCTGTCACCGGGACTGCTCTCAGTACCAGCGGCTTCCCGAGGAGTGCAGCTGGGGGCGGGCGGGGATGGGAAACGGTGGGTGGAGGATTTCCAAGCCTCCTGGTTCTGCCCACCTCCAGTCAGGGGGCGAGAAAACAAGAAGCAACTGTGTGGAAAGAACGACATTAGTAAAAGGTCACCATGTCCATGTGGCCTGTGAGCTGGTCGGCTTCCAAAAGAATGAAAAAAACCAGCCCCACCTCCACCCGAGAGGGGTCAGAGGTGCCCCCAGCCCACCAGGCCCACCAGACTGGGAACCGCAGAGCTGGAGCGAGGCTCTGGGAGACCCTGCCCGGCATCCCTCCTGCCCGGCATCCCTCCCGCCCCCGCCCCTCTGCTCTCTCCACCAGAAGCTCCATGGGTGACATCAGCTGATGGCCAGGCCGGCCCTGGCGAGCATGTAGACTCGGATCCCATAGAAACCGAATCCAATCACGGCATCTGAGGAACTGAAGATCCGGGCGGAAGGAATCAGGAAGAGTGAACGCGAGGCGAGAGGCGATTTGGGGCCATAGGAAGAGTGACAGAGGATGGAATGACGTCAACTACTGTGCCACAACTTCCCCCCATTACTGATGTGGACACTGGCTCCAGACACGGAGACGGAGTCCTATGTTGTCACATGTCTCATCACTGAGTGACACTGGGCACGTTTCTTAAAACTCCTCGCTCTTCGACTAGAAAACGAGGATGGCGACCATTCCTCTCTCACAGGGTCGTCGTGAGGGATGAATGAGATGATCCAGGAAAAGCCGTCAGCCCCGTTTCCGGTATGCTGTCGGTGCTCTATTACGGCTCCTACATTTATTAGATATTTTAAGCGTCAAGTGGGCTGAAATGTAGGTCTACCTTGACAGCACCCCTTGGGGCAAGTTTCTGAATGTCTCCAAACTGATCCGTCATCTGCAAAGGTAGCACTCCTCACCTCGCACCCCAGCGAAGAAACCCCTAACAAAATGGCGATGGGCATGCATATATTCATTCGTGCCCACCCCCAACCCCCACCACAGTGGCCTCCTTCAACAAAGCTTCCTGACCTAGAACAGAAGAAGTAGGGCTGGTGGTACCTGCCAGCTCTGATATGCTTGGACTCTAGAATTCTAGCCAAAGAAAATAAGCTAGAACCCCAAATATTCCCTCCTACTCCACTGATCAAACTTGCAGATATACGACTACCTAGAACCTGATACTGGAACCTTCTCTGCAAAGCCAGATTAAACGGTGTCTGTCCTATAGCCTCAGCACCTCTGGCCAGCAGCCCAGCCAGCGCCGTGCTCTGAAGGCAATGGAGCCCCTGACCCCAAGGGGGCAAAACCGAGTCCTGAGAGCAGCTGACAGAACCTTACATGCCCGGAATAAATCGATTCGCCCTAAAACTTCGCCTAGACAAAACAAACTGCCCACTCCAAGGTGACATCAGCCCGGGAGGGATAAGGCCACAACACAAGGCCATCTGTCTTGGCCGCTGAGCTGTCTCCTGAGATAGATAAGCCACCCAACAGGTGGGGAGGCAGACCCCTTCAGCAGCTCCTCCGATGAGCCCTGGGCATCAGTGTATATTTTAATTAAATATAATGAAAAAAAAAAAAACTGTACATATGCATTCTCAACCTTTGGACACACAGTGAGGCAGCTCTGACCCAAGGAACTGGCCGGCCGGGGCCCCGTTTCAGTGGGCAGTAAGAACCAACGGCCAAAGGAGAAGATGAACGTGGGTCTCTACTAAGGCTCATCGACTTGAGTCCCACATCAGCTCACCCTCAGTGGGTTCAACATTAGCCCAGGTGTCCCCAACCCCCGGGGCCGTGGACTGGTACCAGTCCGTGGCCTGTGAGAACCGGGCCACACAGCAGAAAGTGAGTGATAGGCAAGCAAGTAAAACTTTATCTGTATTAGCCGCTCCCCAGAGCCAGCATCACTGCCTCAGCTCCACCTCAGATCATCAGGCGTTAGATGCTCATGGGAGCACCTGCCCCTGGGATCAAATAGGTTGGGGGGGCGCTGCTTCACCCCATCAAAGTATCATGCACATTATTTGCTTGACCAGATGGTTTTGATAGAAGGTGCAGAGGGTGGGCTGAAATCTGGCCCACGAGGCCTAGCTGGGCCTTTCCAGGGTTAGCCCTGAAGTGAGGCATCAGGGATGTAGGAACTGGGCTGTGTCGAACACAGTTGGGTCCAGTGAGGTCCTTTCACCCCTGCTGGCCATGGGAGAGCCTCAGTTTCCTCATCTGTAAAGTAGGGATGACGGCACAAGTCCCACAAGGGAGCAGGGGAAAGCCTGGATCCCGCCCCAGTTCATCGAAAGATACTGGAATCCACAGCGGGTAGGGGACTGTCACTTTGTTCCTGGGCTGGCAGGCCTTGCTGCCGCCCTTGACCAAGGCCTTGTCACTCTCTGGCCCTGGCCAGAGCAGTAACCCATTAGGGCCCAGAGAACGTAAGTCATCACATTACACTTTATCTTCTGAATGAAATCCTATAGTGACCCACACCCAGGGTGCTGGAGGCTGCCGGAAATCTGGGGAAACCATCATAAACACCACGAGGCAGCTCACCTAGGAGCCAAGCCCACAATAATACAGTTCTAGACAAAGAGCTTTGTGGAACCAACCTCCACCAAGTGTCATTCAGCTGTCAGATTCAGCTCAAATACTGCGATTCATTGGTAAGACCGAGTATATGAGTAGCTTACAGGAGGAACTCACTTTGCCCCTGGCTAGCTCAGAACCCAAGCGAGAGGGGTCTGTGCCCGTGCTGTTGCCTCTCCATGGGATGACTGGTCCCCAGCCTTCTCCTGGTCACAGCCTGGCTCCATCTATCACGCAGGTCTCAGTTCAATGTCACTTCCTCCAGAAAAGCCTTTCCTGACCCCTCCACCTAAGACTGTGGCCCATTGTACCATGCGGCCCACGCTGCCATCCTTCAGCCGTAGCTGGAATGCCGTGTCTGCATAGTTGTTCTTGCTGTCTGTTAGCCTCCCCCTCCCAGGAAGTCAGCAAGAGTAGCTTCAAACGTGTGCCCCGGAAGCACTCTGCGTGAGTTCAAACTCCAGCCCCACCTCTGTCCAGCCCTGTGACCTCAGGCCAGTCCCTTAACCTCTCTGCGCGTCAAGTTCTCCATCTGTAACACGGGTAATAGCGACCGTTTCCAGCATCTGACGAGCGCATCATGTGACACGCCCCGAGTGACGTCTGGGGCTCTGCTCCCTGCTCAACGGGGACAATGGGGGTCACTGCCTATCACACTCACTGCGGCATCCCCAGCCCCTAAGACAATGCCAGGCACAAAGCAGGTGTCTGTTCATCAAAGGACGTGCAATCAATCAGAAAAGGGGCCCCACCCTCACAGGACAAGCTCTGGGACGAGCTTGGAGGGCTCAGACCAGGCTGGTACCTGGCGGCCACTGACCTCACCCTGCCTCCCCCAGCCTCTCTCCTGGGCTCCCCTGTGCGGTCTCCAGGTCCCCACTTTGCTGATGTCTTCAGGGTGCAGCCCCCCTCACCCACCCCAGCAGCCTGAGCTGCCTTCAAGTCAGCTGACACCGGCAGCTGGGCCCAGAACTCCTAGTTTCCGCTCCATCTACTACCTGTGTCCAGCCCGGGGACAGGGACACACACACACCAGTGCTTTGCGAACACAAAAGTGAGATATGATCTTCGCAGGAAACAGATAAGCTATGCATTCTGGTCTCCAAACCGATAAGCGAGATTTTTAAAATGTGCAATCACCACATGACCCACTTCTGCGTATATATACCCCAAAGAATTAGAAGCGGGGAGTCAGATAGATACTCGTACACCCATTATTCCCAATAGCCAAAAGGTGGCAGCAACCCAAGTTGAATGAACAAATAAACAAAATGTGGTCCATCCATCCACACAAGGAACATTATCCAGCCCCAAAAGAAAAAGGAAATTCCGACACATGTAACAACACGGGTGGACTTAAAAGCATCGCGTTAAGTGAAATAAGGGAATCACGGCCAGAGAACTGTTACATAATTCCCCTTATGTGAGTGAGGTCAAGTTCACAGGGACAGATGTAGCAGGGTGGCGGCCAGGGGCTCAGGGGGAGGGAGGAATGGGGAGTTAGCGTCTCATGGGGACAGAGCCCCAGCTCGGGATGATGACGCGAGTTGTGGAGACGGACGGTGGTGATGGCTCAGAACAACAGGAATGTGCTCAGACCCGCTGGACTGCACATGTAAACACGGCTAAGACGGTAAATGTTCTGTTCTGTGCATTTAACTTCACACACATGTGCACAGACACACACACACGCAGCAGAGTGAGCGGACGGGGTGTGTTACTGGCCTAACATCGATGTGGGGGACACCGCCTCAGGGTCTCTCTCTGTCACCGTCCTCCCTACACTGCCACTTAAATGAGGCTGGAGCGACGCTCCCCGTTTCACAGATGAGGAAGCTGAGGCTGAGGGGCGATAAAGCACTTCCTCTGGGTCAAAGTGCAAACGGGGGCACCCCTGGCTCTGGAGTGCTGAGTCTGGGCGGCCCCAGAACCAGGCCCTCAGGCAGGGCCCCGGGGACACGGCTGCTGCAGCTCCAACTTCCCTGCCACCCAGCACTCCCCACATCAAGAGGGCAGAGTGATTAAAACAGGACCGGGTGCCGTGATGCTTAGCTCCTTGCACTGTGCACCTGGCACCACTCACTCCCCCATCCTCCGTCCTGCAGTCCCCAGCTGTGAGATGAGCAGCCAGACTAGAGGAACCCGGGGTCCCCGAGACACGGGGTTCACCTCCCAGAGCCGAGTGTCCCCGGTCAGGCAGGCCCACTGCTCTGGCCTCAGTTTCCCCTTCTGAACGATGAGGATGACGGTACCTCTGCCCATGCTATGGTTGAGGCAGTGAATGGGATATTGGCTGCGAAGCCCTCAGCGCAGCGCCTGGCTCACAGGAAGCCCCCCTAAACCAGCCTCCGGGGGAGCAAGCAGAACAGGAAGCTCTCAGAGCTGCGAGGAGGAAGTCCCAGGCTCTAGGGCCACCTCTCTGGGCGTCACTGTAAAGTGACCTCGATCCAACGACTTCTCATTTCTGACTCTCTTCCTCAAATAAATCCGGCAGGAACGTCAAACCGGAGGCCACCTTGACACAGTGCACCCCCTGAAGACCGAGGTCTGCGTTCCTGGTGCTAATGCACCCCATGAAGTGATGGATTCAGGTCCTCCCGACCCAGTGGTGGCCGAGTAGGCACAGGGAGGTGATGGTCTGGGTCTCGGAGAGAGGAAAGAACCAGATTTGGCGGAACGCTGGTGGACGGGGGGTGTGGGGGGGTGCCTGGCCGTGGCCCCGGGGGCCCGCGCTGCTCAGAGCCCCTTCCGGGCTCAGTCTTAGACCCCAGAAAGCCGCCCACCTATCCCAGGCCCCCCTCCTGTTCTTATGCACAAGGATGAGCTGAGCCGGCAAGGTGGCCCTGCTTCCAGCTCTGACAAGGCTGCAGGATCAGCCAAGACCACCCTGCTGACACTCCCACTCCCAGCAACCCCAGACGAGATGATGGAATAGATGACAGAGATGCAGAGATGCAGAGCTCAGAATGGGCTGGAAGTCAGAGATGCCTGTGTGACGCGCAGGTAGGGGGTTCAGGTGAGCACATCAGCCTGCGCCTGGCCTGCCTTTGCTCCTTTCGACCTCTCAGATCCCAGTATGCTCAGGCTTCCTGCCCCAACCCCAGGTTCTAGCACAGCCTGGGGCCCATGCAAACGTTCGCTCCGACCCACCCTCCAGCCAAGAGAAGCCAGCCAGCTCTCCTGAACCTTTGTTCTTGGAAGAACCTCAAGAGGTACCTTCCCCGCCCCTCCGCCCTGAAGCCAGCTCTGGGCAGGGATGGAGCCAGGAAGCCACAGAGAAGGCTGGTTTCACTTTCCCACGCAGAGCCAAGAACATCAAGCCTTTGCTTGTTCCCCTCCCAGCTCAGGGTCTTCCCATTTCTCCTGCACACGCCCTGCAGCTCTGCCCAGCTCCGCAAGGTCAAAGGGGGCCACGTCTCCTCCATCTCCATCCTGCTCTACAGAGACTGACGGGCTCCCTCGGCCAGAGCTCAAACCAGCTTCTATCAGGGAGAAGGATCTGAGTGTGGGAAACGAGCTTCCTTCTCTCCCCTCACCGGCCCCCGTGTCTGGACAATGGTCTACTCCAAATTGAGGGAAGGAAGAAAGAACGAGAACTCAGAGTAAGGAAGAGGGGGAGGGAATCCATACCCTCTACTTGCCTGGACATCAAACTCCTGCAGGAGGCCGGTGATGGTCTGTGGAGAGACAGAGAGAAACAAGAGAGATGGTCAGTTGGGCAGAGAACTAATTTTGTAACATACACGGGCTTCTCCAAGCCCCGAGTCTGTGTCTCCCTCCTCCGTGGATCCTCCCTCCTTCCTTACAAAGCAAACTTTTCTTTTCATCTCAAACAGTCCAGCAGGAAAGGAGACACCTTGGCCAGATTCATTTCTGATGGCAGCCTCGGTGATAGAAAGATCTGAAGGTTTAAGCTGACCACAAGCTGGAGAGCTAACCGGACTGTGCTTGCCTATTACCTGCTCTCCAATCACATGCCACACCTTTAAATCTCAAAGCTGACCACCTCACTGTCCGTAAATTCCTTCTGTGGCTGCCCATCATCTGGATTAAAATTAAAATGACATCATCTGTAATTAAAATTACAGATCTCTGCTCTCCGCTCACAGATGGAAGCAGAGAGCAGAGATCTGTAAGCATTTCCCTCGGCCCTACAATTCTGAGTTTCCAGCCCATACTCCATCTCTCACCAGAGCTGCCTAGACCTGGAGCACGCATAGTGAACAGCACGGGTCGGCAAAGCGCAGTCTGCCACCTGTGTTTGTAAATAAAGTTTTATTGGAACACGGCTATAGCTGTAAAGCCAAGTAGCGGCAACAGCCAGGAGGGCCCGCCAATCCAAAGGTATTTATTATCTGGCCCGTACTGAAAGCAACTGCAGACCCCAAGCGTAGAATGGTGACAAGCATTCCATAGCTCCCCTGGGCTGCGAAATCTCATTGTGCCACCTATCCAGGCAATTCTCCTGTCTGTGTCGGTAAAATGGGAACATTGATAGTTGCCCCACATATAGGAAATGAGATAAAGGGCCTAGAACAGAGCAGCCACACAGAGTCATAAGGACATGAAGCGAACCTTTCATTCATCAAAGGCGGCTGGCCTGGCTTTGGCTCCAGGCCCCATACGTGGTAACTATATGACCAGAGACCAATTGACATCCCCAAGAGTCAGCTTCCTCTTCTGTACCCACACGGTCTCACCCTCTCCGCTGGCATGAGACAAGCCATGAAATGTGGCAGGCCCGGAGACAGGCCTGCGGGACGTGATGCATACACGGCGATTTTTAGTTTTGAAGGCATCGAGCTGACGTTAGAGGAACTTCACGTTTGGGCCTGAGCTTTCCCTTTTTAGAAAAGGGGGCATCATCTGTTTGGGAGGCAGTCTGGCAGCTCAGTGAGAATCGGGATATGGACACAGCTTGAAAGGATGATGCTAACTAACTGTGCGAATGTAAAGGCGTCTTCCGTCCATCGGCGGGGCAACTGGTCCTGGATGGACCACGCTAGCTCAGGCCTCAGGACATGGGCGTCCCTGTTTCCAGCAGGGACGCCTGGTCGGCATGAAAGGTTTGCGTAAAAAAGCGAGAATTGTAGCACCAAGAGCACACGTGCATTGCTCGCCTCCTCCGAGCCCGACAAGGTTCCCTCGCTCCGCCTGAATTAACCCACCCCATCCTCGCCCTGGACTGATGACGCCAGTCCTAGTGTCACTTCTTTAAAACTGGGGAACTGAAGCATGAAGAGGTGGAAGGATTTGCCAGGGGGGACACGAAGCTGCTGAGTGTCACAGCCAGGATCTGAACCCAGGCAGTCTGGTCCCAGAGTACGGATATGCCCTTGACCTCTACGCTATGGGGTAGGCAGAGCCTGTGGGCAATGGACTTCCTGTTGCATGTTCTAGAATCACAGGACGTCAGAGGCAGGGGGTGCTCAGAGAAACGCCCATACTTTACATAGCGGGATAAGACAGGTGGGCCAGGGACCCCGCCCACGGTGCCACAGCACTCGGTGGCCAGGCCGGGACTTGAACAGATCCCTCTTGTCCCTTTGCATTCCTGGACAAGGTGACCTGTGGAAACGAGGAAGCTGTGGACGTGTGTGTGAATGTGTGCACACACACGTGCCCATGTGTGAGTGGCGTGTGATGGCGACAGCCAGGAGCACCTCCACTCACCTCCCCTTTCTCCACCAAGGGCTTCACCTCAGCGAGGTCCACGTCCTGCAGCTCCCGAGACATGTCCGAGCTGTCACCGGCCTACGGGAGGACAGAGGCCAGGGGGTTAGCACTTCCTGCTGTGCGCTCTTTCCCAAGAAAAGCAAACCTGAGGCCAAAAGCTGGGCCTTCTGGGTGCCCAGCAGGTCTTACCTCATGCACCTCGGAGCAGGAAAAACCTCAAGCCCAGGGTGTGACAGGGCTGAAAGCTCAGTGGGATTTTCAAATAAAAAAGGATCTACAAGGGAAAAAGCACTTTCTAGGCAAAGCAGGGGGTGGGCGAGCTGGGGCGGGTGGAGAGTGGAGGGGGCCTGGTGGGAGGAGGTCCCCCGCCTTGTTCTGACACAGGCAGGGGCAGAGGGACCCGGAGGTGACAGCCTGGGCTGTGGAATGCTGCTGTCCTGGACTCCCTGGGGAGCAAGGCTTGGGCGGTGACATGTACCGGGCACACTTCTGGGAGCCTGAGATGGGAGCTGAGGTATCAACATTTATTCTCACAGAAAGAAAGTCAAACCAGAAGCACGAAGCGTCCCCCGACATGGGGCCAGGCACCAAGGAAGCGGAGGGAGGGCCGAGACCTACGGGCGGGGGGCTGGCAGCAGGAGGAAGTGGCAGAGGGGTGCAGGTACCATGCCGCTCACCCACACCCAGACCTTCCAAATCCCGAATCTGGACCCTTCCTTGGGGAAGCCCAGCCTGAGTGAGGCCCTTCACTGCTTCGCTCCAGAATCAAACCCCCAGGCCCTGCGCCAGCCAAGGCCCCACAGACCTACCAGCCAGGGAGGGAGAGAGTTCAAGCCTCTGAAGATAAAGCCTCCAGAACCCACAAGAATCCTCTTTGTGAAACACCTCTCCAGGGTCACCGGGGACAGAGCCCGGGCCACCCCCACCCACCCTGGTGCCGGCGCATGGCATTCCGCAGGCGGCTCCCCAGGGATGAGCTGGCCCGGGGCCCCAGCACGACGTGCGCCAGCTGATAACCGGCCCCACAAGAATGCCTTTATGCAGCCTTTTTGGAGTCTGGACTCCAGAACATTCTGAAAACAAAGTCAGTGTTATGTGTGGAGCATTCCTGGGCAGCGGCCAGCTCGGAGGCAGGGGGCATGAAACGCCGAGGTCTGTCGGCCTTGCGAACTCAGCATGTTCCCGAGACCCTGACCCGAGGGACGCCTCGCCTACACGGCCCAGGGAACTTTCTAGAAGCCCAGGCAACGCCACCCTTCCTGCCGGGAGCAACAGAACGCCACCTGTCACCAGGGCTCCTTCAGAACCCAGGGTGAGGGTGAGGGTCCCCCACTGTCCCCCGCAGGCCTTCCTCAGCCACTCCCCTCCCCCTCCCCACAGGAGGCTCCCAGGACAGGCAGCCTACCTGTCTCCCTGCCTCACCTGTAGCTCCTAGCATTATCATACCAGGTGCAAAATTGGGCTACAAGTCGCTTGCTGAGTAGGTAGGCGGACAGGTTTTCCGCAGCTTAACAGCAATGCTCGTATTTAAATTCCCTCCTAAATAATCACTAACCCACAAAATAAAGTCTGTGCCGCCAGCCTCAAGCCCATCTGCCATGGTTCTGCCAGGTCTGGCCAGCTCCCCTTGGTCCCCCGTGCGGTGACCATGAACACCTGCCAGCCTCCGCCAGCCCCCACATCCTCCTTCGGAACAGAAAAGGACTCAGTCCCAGGCGCCAGCGTTCCCCAATCATGCTCCTGGCAAAAGCTCTACACCCCCACACGATCTTTTCCTTCCCAGAGGACCTGGGCACGGGCTGAACACCGGCCAGCCTCCCTTACATGTCCGAGAACCCCTCACCCTCACGGCGCCTCGTGGCGCCTTGTGCTCAAGGTCACGCTGAGGCTCAGAGGGGAGGCCACGGAGGACTCGTACATACAGTGTTTATGAAAGCAGGGGGCGCTTCTGTGCCCGCCGGGGCGTGTGTCATGTCTGGAGACCGCTCTGATCGCCATACAGGGATGTCACCGGTGTCTAGCGGGTGGAGACCAAGGATGCTGATCCTCAGCTAATCCTCCCACAATGCACAGCACAGTCCCCACGGCAGGATTATCCAGGCCCAAAGTCAACAGAGCAAGGACGAGACACCTAGTCCGGACCCGGAAGCTTCCGGGAAGCGCATTAGGACCGGGGAGTGTGCGGGGCGGCTAGACACAGCAGAGGAGGCTTCTGTAGTCCTCGTCCCTGGGGGGTGGCAGGCCCGGGGCCGCCTGCCTTTAATAAGTGCAAATGCCCTGGCAGGGAGAGGTCAGCCACCGTCTAGGGCACTGCCCACAGTGACTGAGGCTGCCCAAACCCGGGCTACAGAGCGTGCTCCCTGCACCCCACCCACCCCAGCTGTGGTGGGGTCAGCAAGACGCTGGAGGTTCTCAGTCCCATCCTGCTGACCGGGGCCAGTCGAGGGCCAGTCCTTTCCCGCCTCTCTGTCTCCTTGACCGAGAACTTGGTCAACTTTTGTTTCAGAAGCTATTTGTCTGAAGAAAATCTTATAAAGACGTTCCATAAAGAGAAACAGGTTTACCAAAAAAAATAAAAAATAAAAAAAGCTAACGTGCTTTGGATGAAGACAAGGACAAGGGCCTGACTCCCCTGAAGCCCCTCATCTTCCTCCCACCATCGGCCTCCCTCAGGCCCCCCATGCTGCAAGACCCCCCACACCCCCCCGAAGACCATCCAAGTTCACCAAACAGGGTTAGGAACAGGGATTCATCCGGAAGTCACTTCCTGTGTGGACTGCGTTCTCCTGTGCCCGGCACAGAGCGAAGTGCCGAAGTACCAACGACAGCTTTGCTGCTGAGGCCCTACTATGTGCCAAGCCGGGGACATGCCCATGAACCGACAGGCCCAGTCTCGCAGTCTCACGGGGCAGGTGCCACCGCCGGGGTCCTCCGGCCGCCGCTCACCCATCGGGCTAGTTGTAATCGTCCTGTCTCTGTCTCCCTGGGGGGCGGGGCCGATGTGGCCTCCTCCACTGCTGCATCCCCAGGGCACACGCCCTGCCCCCTCCACCCGCTGCTCCTTGTGGTGGAGGCTGGCACTACATTGTGGGAGGGAGGGGCAGTCCCCCGGCTTCAGCCCACCAGAAGCCAGTAGCAACCCCAAGCTCTGAGAACGAAAAATGTCTCTGGACTTTGCCAAATGTCCCCTGGGGACAAAATTTCCCCCTGGCTCGGAAGCACTGATCTAGGGCAGGTCCTGGATGAAGCCAGAGGATATCCATCAGGTGCAATTCTTATGTAAGCTAGTGTGCACGCACACACACTTGCACACACTCACACAACAGACACTGCACTTCCCTGCTGGTTGACCGAGGAGAAGGCTGAAGCCACACAGGTTTGAGTGACAATCCTGATGCTGGCACTTACGTCTCCACCACACTCTCCTCCCACCTCTTCTCTGCGGGGCTCAAAATCACAACCCCAAGACCTCAAGGCTCACTTAATGAGCTAGTGCCAGCAGTAGACGCTGCCTTCTCGGTGACTGAGGCCTCCTTCACCAGGCAGGACAGTGGAGAGGTGACTCGGTTTGGGGTGCTCTGGCTGTTGCCCTCCCCTCCATTGCTGCGGGGCGCCACTCGAAGCCCACTCCCAAGGGGTCTCCCCGCCCCCAGCCGACCCGAGGCCCCACTTGGCTCAGCGAGTTCTCTCTGGGCTCGAGGCCGAGCGCTGGGCGCCCGTCCCTGGCCCTCTCTGCCACCTCCTGGAAAGTCCCAGCACAGAATGTCGGACTGAAAAGGGCCAAAGCCACCGTTTCGCAGACAGGGAGTGACAGGGCAAGGCCACACAGGGCACAGTGTCTGACACGCAGCCCTGCCCCTCCCCCCTGCAGGACGGTGGACGGTGCGGTACCTGCCGAGTGCGCCCCCAAGAAGCCCAGACGGAAGCCCTTCTCTCCACGCAGAGAACGAGGCCAGCACAGGACTCCTGCCAAAACACCGCTCAGTGCCCCAAACGGGGCTCCGAGTCACACCGCCAGCTGCCAGGCGGGTTCCTATCACCACTTCTTCCTTCCCGCACCCCCCCCCCCAACCCTTCCCAACAGGAATTCAGAGAAAACCAGTGTCAGGGCAGAGAAAGGTAGCTGGGAGCTAGGGTGAAGGCTTCCAGGTCAGCCCTGGCTGCCGCCACGTATGAGATCCGCCATCAAACCTCTTCGCTCCACTTTGCTCATCGGTGAAACAGGCCTGATGATGATAATTCCTGCTCCCGGCGAGTGGCCGTGGGACTGAACCGTGGTAAACAGTGGCACACAGAACGTGGCAAACAGCTGCATCAGGTATGAGTCCTCTTCCCTTTCCCGCTTGCCTCAGAGACCCGGGGACATTTACGAGGACACGGCCCCTGTTGGACGCACAGCCCCAGAGCAGCCTGGCAAGAAGGGGGTCGGTCACGCAGAGGGGAGTGAGCAAATGCCACGTGGGTGTGCTCTCCAATAGCCACTGAGTAATGGGGGGCCCGGCGGCAGGGGGGCAGGGGGCGCACATACCTTTCCAGCTCAACAGACTTGGGAGAAGGTGAGCAATTAGCAGGACCTCGTGGCTTCCCGGGGAAGTGCATTGCTGGGACTCCCCAGGGGAAGGGAAGGTTGTGGCCCCAAGGACCGGGAGGGCAGTGGGCAGAGGCATCAATCATCTCAGGCCACCCGAAGCCCCATGAGAGCGTAATAACACCCGTCGTCAGCAGGGGCGTGGGCGGGGCACACACAGCCTGCGGATCTCAGAAGCAGGGACGCTGGCTCAGGAGCCGGCGTGGGGACCCTGTCCCTCTCCTGACACAAGACTTTGACCAAGCTCTCCATCCCCTCTCTGGCCTCCGCGTCCATCTGCAAAATATGCGCCCTGTGACACGGACATCACATGGTCCCCAAGAAACGGGGGG